>JBBJLR010037865.1:0-11883 GCA_037577145.1 Brachypetersius gabonensis
GTGTGTGTGTGTGTGTGTGTGTGTGTGTGTGTGTGTGTGTGTGTGTGTGTGTGTGTGTGTGTGTGTGTGTTAGAGGGTGGGATTGTCAATCCGAAGCAAAATCCAAAAGCAATATCACAAATGAGTGCATTTTATAAAAATGTTATTTTGTTTTTCTGCAGTTCTAGCACCAGCCAGCAGAGAGAGCACTACTCACAGAAATCTGGGACTTGTGCTGGGCATTCTGTAATAACTTTCCCCTTCGACACTATTAGTGAAATGTGTGTATGTTACTGTGTTCGTTCTAAATAAGCAACAGGAAATACTGCAAACAGTAATGAAATGAAACTCATTTTATTTTACTTATTTCTTTTTACAGTTATTAATGTAAAGAATGGTGTTATTATTACGAATCAATTATATGTATATACATATATATTAGTGGTGGGCATAGATTATTTTTTTTTTATCTAGATTAATCTCACTGTAATCTTGGAATTAATCTAGATTAGTCTAGATTAAAATGGCTCATTTGAATTCTACTGAAGGCATTCAGAATATGTGTGCTACCCAAATAATGACTAAAAGAAAGTCTTTGAGAACAGGTTTCTCAACTCCTACAGTAAACTAATTCCACATTGCACAAGGTGCAAACAACCTTAGTCTGGTCGAGGTTTCCATTGGGAAGCTTCTTAAAAATAAATTTTCCCTGAAGCAAACCCAGCGGCTTCATAGCTGCATCCATGTTAGCACGTCAGGTTTGATGTGGTAATTTCACAGTAGGCATACACACAGGTTCGAAGACTCTATCTCGCCCCCTGCAGTGCATTTCGGCTAGGTATACATCCGCGCTAACATATCAAGGTGAAAGTCAGCATAGCTTGCGTAGTATAGACCCAGCTCCCAACCCAAGTTTATAAATAGATTAACGGTGATATTTTTTTTATTGCCCGATAAGAGTTTATCGCAGCACGTTAACGCCGATAATGGCCCACCACTAATATATATACATATGTATGCCTCACTACCCCTGTACACTATACTCCTCAAGGCCCAGTCATACATAGCTGTGATGGTGGGATGTCCATGCGTCGCAGTCCAATCACACTCCTCTGCAGCAGTACAAGCAAAGCACTAGCATGCCACACACAAACTAAATAAATAAACACTTTTAGGTAGGCCAGAAGGCCATATATTTTGTAGTGCTGTGGATCACATGGAGCAGTATTAAGAAACACTGTTCTGTAGAATTATGTGCTTTCAACTTGGGGGTACCAGTTTGTGGAAGGCCTTTTCCCCTAACACTACCCCTGAATACAAGAAGTCTATAAAAGAATGTGTAAGGCCTTAACTGGCCTTCTAAAACGCCCTGACATCAACACCATCCAGCACTTTTGAGGTTGATTTGGAACATCTCCTGAGAGCTGGGCCTTCCAACATCAGTGCCTTCCCTAATGCTGGTGTGGTTGAACAGAGCTGAATCCGTGCAGCTCGCCTCCAGAATCTTCCCAGAACACCGGAGGCCATACTAACAGAACCAGATGTTCCAAAAGCACATAAGGATGTGCTGTGATGTCATGTCCACCCATGAATCTCTGAATCAAAGCAATGTTCACATTTACAGTACACATGCACACACCCACACATATGCATATATAAATATATATTGTAGACATTGATATATGTAAATGCTCCCTTTATGTTTATACAGTTTATACTGTTCATAGCCAGTTTATAACACTAAAAATCATGAGGAAAAAGTCAAATAATATGCATAATCAGATAAAAGGATATTTTATTTTACCTTTAGAGGTGCATAGAACCAGTTTACATGGTCAGGTTCTAACCCTGAGTAATGCTACCATGAATGAGGACATAGTCTACTTCAGATTGATTCTGGACAGCGCTAATGTTTCATAGCTTCAGACAGCATTCTGCAAACTGCAGAAAAATCCTTTTTAGAATGAGGAAGCTGTATTAAAATTGCTTGTGTAATTACTGCAAAAACACAGACCCCAGAATAGCGAACATACACCACTATGCCCGTCAGGCACGTGCACAGGTAGGGCTCAAACTGTGCAGAACACATGCCCTTTTTGTAATTACACTCGGAAGTGCCCTTTTTTTAATAAATCAATGCTATTGGTAACACTTTACGTCTGTTAGTCTTTTTAACAAATATTTAACCAATTAAAGGCATTAAAAAGCGTATCTCTTAGAACCGCTCAAACTGTCAGTCAAACTTCACCACTGAGCGCCGCGAACAGCACATCAGTCATAGAGCAGAAGCAGATGAACGTCTCCGTCTTGTAACGGTAAAATATCTTGTTGTTTGAATAAGTGCAATGTTGTCTTTATGAAATAAACACTAGTATGTCTATAAAGGTTCATATAATGCATCACCACACCGGTGTGATGTTGACGTCATGTGATGTCGTCGTTTCAATGATGGACAAATTGCACACATTATTTTTATTTTTTAAATATTTATCATTATTTTTTGGTGGTGGAGGAGTTCGTGGAGGGGTTGTGGGGGTACCCTTATTTCAGTTTCAGCACATGCCCCTCAAAATGTCTGTGCACGGCCCTGATGCCCGTGAACTGTGCACAATTAATAAAGCTTTAAAGATATTAATCACGGTAAACCTGTGACCTGAACGCAAGAAGGCACAGCTAAACCAGTGTCCAACACACATGATAGCACAGCTAAACACTAGGTAGCACTGAATCCTAGGACTGGAACAGAAGGGCACGGTAGCACATGTGGATGGGTAGCATGTTTCGACAGGACACCGGACTTGGTTAAAATCGCTTTTTATTAACGTGTTATTTATTCTGTGATTAACTGATTGAAATTAACGCGTTCATTCAAAACCACTGATGCATATGTGCGTGTAGGTGTGTGTGTGGGTGTGTTTGTGTGTGTGTGTGTGTGTGTGTGTGTGTGTGTGTGTGTGTGTGTGTGTGTGTGTGTGTGTGTGTGTTGGAATACATTGGAATGTTGTTGAACTACTATAAACAATTATACATTTAAAACAAGTATAACATGGAAAGAATATGACATATTAACTGGTTGTGTCATGATACAGAGTCAAATTCTAGACTGCCTTTTAACTTTAAATGACTGTAAATTAATAGCTTGTTAAATGTCCAACAGATGTTTGGTGATCCACACTATGAATGCAATTATATTAGGTGTTTTGTATAAGTCAGTAATGATAAGAAAAGAAAATTCTGACCATTAAAGGAACTCAAATGGTGAAAAACAGCACATTATGCTGCTAGAATATAGTATCTGTCATATAACTTTATTCAGGCTTGCACGGTAGCTGTAGTCGACTGTAATAAATGTTGTCTTATCTGTTTGTATTGCTCTCGTCTTTTTTCTTGCACTCTCTTTTGTCCATTTGCACTTGTGGCATTGTGCTGATATTGTTTTTGTGTAGCACAATGGTCCTGAAGGCACGTTGTTTCATTTAACTTTGTACTCTGTGTATATGGTAGAAATAACAATCAAATCTAAACCAAATTGACTTGAATTATTTGTTAAAAGAAAACCAAGTGTGTGTACGTGTGTGTGTGTAAAATACATTGTTGTATATTAAATACGTATTTATGTATTCATTTTAACACATGTTGCTGCAAAGCCACTATATTTCACTTGTTTGTACACACACACACACACACACAACACACACACACATATACTGTATACAAACAAATGAACTATAGTGGTTTTGCGGCAACATGTGTTTATATTCAGGATGTATAAGGCATTATAATGCTTCTTTATAACTCCACCCGTTTCTATCTGTGGGACGCGCGCATCTAGAGCTGGAGGAGGAGGAGGAGGAGGAGGAAGGGAGGGGAGTGAGAGAGTGAGTGAGTGAGTGAGTCAACACACTCAACAGCCTAAAGGAGCGAAACCTTCCTCCTTTTTCACTCCAAACAACGTTTATCATGGTTCAGATAACAATCGGCTGAAGGGTTCATTCAGTGAGTCTGGCTGAAAACTTTTCCTCGCTTCTGAACACGCCTCGACTCCTACCGGCTGCACGCTGTCGTGGCGAGTCTATTTTTTTTTTTTAAAGCTGGTCTTAGGCGAGTTTAGAGCCCTTCGTTAACATTTTGGTCACGCGTTTTGTCAGATGGTTGTGAACAACATGCCCAAAACGCCCTCAAACTCTCTGGAGAAACATCTGGACGTGCTGGAGAACCAAGTCGTCCAGGTAGGCTTCCAGTACATTTACATATAATGAGTCTGTTCGGTGAACTATTGAGAGATAAATCGTTAATTTTGTTGACATGGGGGTGTTGTCTGAAGGTAAGAGATACAGCAGTACTATGAGGATGTAAGGGCACTCCTGAAAGCTGTACCTCATGCTGTCGGTGTTTTCAGTTGTCTTTTCTCTCTGTTTCTCTCAGCTCAGGTTTCTGTGTCCAGTTCTCTGTGTTCAGTTTTCTGTGTCCAGTTCTCTGTGTTCAGGACTCCGAGCTCAGTTCTCTGTATTCAGTTCTCAGAGTTCAGTTCCCTGAGTTAGTTCTCTGCATTCAATTCTCTGAACTCAGTTCTCTGATTAGTTCTCTGTGTTCACTTACTCTGTCTTCAGTTCTCTGAGCACAGGGACACACACTTAGACCGGCAGTCCACCAGGGCTTTAAAGTGGGTGTGCTTTGAGCAGAACAACCAGGACTATGATCAGTATCATCTTTCCCTCTGCCTGTCCATCTCTGTCTTTGTCCCTCTTCTCTTTCTCTTTTCTTTTCTATTTTTGTCTCACTTTTTTCTCACTCTGTCTGAACCCCCTCTCTTTCATCTTCACTTACTATGTTCTTTCTCCCTCTCCGTTTTATCCTCTTTCTCTGTCTCCCCGCTCTTTCTCTCTCTTTTCTCCCCATTCTTTCATCCTGTATTCTCTCCATTCTTTCTTCCCCCCCCCCCTCTCTCTGTTTGACTTTTCTTCTGGAGTGGACAGTGACAAAATAAACATTACCCACTCTGGTTGGCTGGTCTCTTGGTAACAGAGAGACTGGCAGCCTTCGCGGCCGTGCTTTACGTGGCCTTAGGGAATGCTCTGTTGAAAAAAAATGACATTAGTGATCAGGAATGTTTTGCAGTTGCCATTGGTGACGTGTGAGTTGGTTTAGTCTACATTTGAGTTACAGTATGATCACTGAGAACTGTACAGCATGGCCCTGCCTTATAGAAAAGTGTGTGTGTGTGTGTGTGAGAGAGAGAGAGAGAGAGAGAGAGAGAGAGAGACAGAGAGACAGAGACAGAGACAGTATTCAAAATCAACAGACTACATTCACAAAAATAGAACACTGGGGCAGTTTCTTAACTGAATCAGTTTCTAATTTTATCACTGTTGTACCCCCTTTCTCTCCTTTTCCATGCATTTCAAGCAGTCTCATGGAAAAAAGATCAGAAGAAAAGGGCGGTTTAAAGGATCAGATGGAAGTACGTCCTCAGATACCACAAACAACAGCTTTGTGCGCCAGGTGAGATGGTTCATGATGACTGATCACTGTGTTTGCAGGTTGAACAGCATTAGCTGCCCTGTCCATGCTCCACCCCCAAATGCGTTATATTGTAACTAGTGCTGCAAGACTGGGCAAGTTTTTGAGAAGGCTGGCAACAATCATATTCAATTGGGGTAGGCAGTATGGCATAAACATAATATCACCATATCCAGATTATGTCATACTGATTAAATACTCATAATATCCACAATGCGGTCAGAAAATCATACTGCGACGCATTGTGATGAAATTTATCACACGTAAATAATAGTTAAGTAAAAGTGACAATCTGGTCATACGTGAACACACCACAGCACACAGCGTGAACAGCACGAATTCTTCCTCTGCATTTAACCCATTCACCAAGTGAAGCAGGGGGCAGCTACGAACACAGCGCCCGGGGAGCAGTGTGTGGGGACGGTACCTTGCTCAGGGTACCTCAGAGGTGCCTAGTTTTGGGAATCGAACCCAGACTTTCTGATCACAGGGCGACTGCTTTAACCACTAGGCCACCAGCTGCTAAGCCACCAAATACTATTGCATTGTCCAACATTCAACCCAGTGAGAAAATAGCCTGCAAGCTAGATTTGAATTATTTTATGAGCACATTTATGAATATATTTCAAATTGTAGATATTTTGAAATTGTATAGTCTGATAGGGCCCTGGAGGATTACTAACTTCATCTCTATAGAATCTTCTAGCAGCTCGTCAGTTTAAGACTAGCTTCACTAATATGGGGATCAGTTTTCTTGTAGACTACAAAGTATGGATGTGTGTCACCCTGGATAAGAGTGCCTTCCAAATACTGCAGATCTAAATGTGAACAGGTGAACAGATGTGAACAGGATCACATTGTTACGATGTTCATCTATAGATATGTGGTGTCACGCCTATGGTTGTTTGTAATGTGTTTGTAGTTGTAATCGTAATGTTCAGCAGCACAGTTCAGATCAATAGCTATGCTGGAAACTCAATTTAAATTCCAACCTAAAATGTATTTAGATTTATTAGGATGTTAACTAATGTTCGGTAAGCTTGTCCAATCTTGCAACACTTCTTACAAAAGCATGCTTTTGTTCTTCAGGAAATTAATGTACATCATTGCAGATCTGTAATAACACTGTTGTTTCAGGCCTTGAAGTTAAGTGCCTGGATTATGAACATTTATTGAAACACTCATGGAAATCCTAAGCAAACATTTACTAGTGCTTTGACATCTACTTACCCATTCATTATAAATTGCTCATTGTTTTACTGTAGTATAGTTTTGCATTAGTTGGACTACTTTTGTAATTGCTTTCCATCTCTCTCTCCTTTGTTGGTGGGTTAGTGTGCACTGATATGCACGGATGATGAACCAGTGTGGGCGATCAAGCATTTTTAGCTGCTTTTGAAACTCCTACCTGCAGTTACATAAGTAGGAGCTGGGTAGAAGCTTTAGATGAGGGTTAGGTCATGCTCTTCAGGTCATCACCGACACACACACACTCGGCGAACTGGCACCGAACAGCAGAACTGCCAGAGAAGGTGATAGATGTTTTCCTCTGTTAGTGTGTGTAGTGTGAGTGTGAATGTTTGAATGTGTAAAAGTGTCTGTGTGTGTTTGTGATGTGAAGTAGAAGGCTGCAGTAGGAACACAGTGTTTACGGTCTGAAAGGCGCCTGGTCTTTGTTGCTTTGACCTGCTGCTCCACTCCTCTCCTCAAGACAAACCTCTGCAGGAATACTTCTGCCTTTTAAGGAACAGTGACATACACACACACACACACACACACACACACACACACACACACACACACTAACACACACACTTGCGAACCATGACCCAATAAAAAGATGAATATAAGCAGGTTTCCGACCATTCATCATCTTTTATCTACACATTGGATAAAAATAGGGGTGGGCAGCATGACAGTATGTTATTACTGATAATATAACATTGCAGGTACCTTCAGTAATATTATAATAGAAAAAAAGGAGATTTAAAACAATTGTAGAGAGCTGATGGCCTACAAACAGTGATGTCAAGGCAATAAGCCACTCCAGGCTGTGCATTACAGTGACTTTCCCATGCTTAAAGTGGAGGGGTCAGTGATTTTTTTAGTCAAAACAATTTTTGTAATATTTGCTGAAATTGTCTTAACATTCCAGCAGCTGTCAATACAATACACGCTCAGAGAAAAAAATCTGGTCTCTGTGCCTGCCCCAGGCTCTGTGGAAGCAATAAAAAACAAATGAAGTGGACCACCCAACATTCAACCTATCAGGCCAAAGAGGCAGAAAGACTTCTCTGTCAATCATGGTGCCTGTCCACAATGGTGTCTTAGCCCAGGAACAGCAAGATCTGCGGAGTCCTTCGCTGTCTTTAAGCGTCGTCTGAAGACCCACCTCTTTAAGGAGCATCTTGGCGACTAGCCAGTCCCCCATGCATCTCTTATATATCTTTACAAATCCCTCAGCCACTTACCCTTTTAACTGTTTTACTGTTTTTACTTACTTTGACTGGCTTTTTCTCTCTGACAGGGTTTGTTATGGTGTGTAACTTGGTTAAATAGCTGTTGTTGATTTAAGTATAGCTTTACAGGTTTAAGATCAGTTGTGGACTACTCTAAGCACTGATGTACGTCGCTCTGGATAAGAGCGTCTGCTAAATGCTGTAAACGTAAATGTTAGCGGATTACAAACCTGAGTACAGTGTTTCCCCTATCATTAAAAAGTTTGGTCAAGCTCACATGCTGCTCCTCTTGTATTAGAGACAGCATGAGACATTAGCGATGTTATCGTTTGTTTCAGTTGTATGTGCTTTTGGCCAGTTAAATTCTCATTCTGTTTTTCATTCAATTTAGGGGCCAAGTTTAGTAGCAGTTTGATCGCTGGCATAACGGTGATGTGTAGCAGAGTGAACAGGGCCTAGCTGTAGTTTTTTAATCTAGTGTTTAATCACATTGGATGTAATCCCTGAACAGACAAACCTTTCAAAAACATTTGAACTGGAGCCACAGATATCCCCTAAATAGGGATTAATAAAAGACAAAAAATGTGTGTTCTTGAAGGCAAAAAAACATTTAGTATTTAAGTACATTTGTACAGAAATACATGCCAATATTCGTTGATCTAGTATGAAATATAAAGCATTCAGTTACTCATGAATTCTTTCTTAACTGAGTATAATTAAACTGTCACAAATGCACTTCTTTAACATGAGTGTGGAGAGAGCCAAAAGTATGTTTCATTACATACAAATTTAGAAGGCAGAAAAAATAAAATCAAACTCAAGCCTCCGCAAGCTGCTTAAACTTTAGTAAGTTGTTTGGAACTTAATATAGTGAGTGCAGATGTGTAGTATCTCCACTCATTATTTTCCCCAGTTTTGTTAGAAAAACGTATTGCATTTTACCATCTGCATAAACTACCCATAAACAACATATTTATTGTGAGTTGGTTTCACACATAACACAAAGGAAGATGAGAGAAATCCCTTCTGTCACGGAGCTCTGCCTCTTGACAATGAGGGCAGGCGCATAGGCAGACTTACATCATTTAATAACTTTTATTTTCAAATGCATAAACGCACAAGGGCCTAAACGAAACTCAAAACTACAACAAAAGAGACTTTAGAATCTAAATAAACCAGCATGACTGACTGGATCAGTGTTGCCAACTTAGCGACTTTGTCGCTAGATTTAGCGACTTTTCAGACCCCCTTGACGACTTTTTTTCAAAAAAGCACCTAGCGACAAACCTAGCGACTTTTGGAAAAACCTTAGCAACTTTCCAAATGTCGCCAGTACTGTCCTGTAAGCGCGAGGTCTTGCTTTCCCGGTACAGTTATTCATCTCCCTGTGTCTGCTCTGATCAGTGAGCGCTAGCTCCGGCTGAAAGGAGCAGCATATTCCCATGACTGCACGGCAGCTGACATAGATGTGAATGAACTGCGTATGTGTAAACGGTGTTGCCACGGACCAATCACTTACCTGCTTCTCCTTTGCTTGATATAAAACTATTTAATTTGACCGTTTCTTCTTATTTTTTCTTATTTATTTTTTTCTTCTGATGCACTTGTATTACTCACTGTTACAGAGTTTAAGTTCACATGAGGAAGGATTAGGGAAAACATGCAGAATGCAAATACGACGTAATTACGTCATCAATATGGAAATATACGCATGATGTCATCTAGTGACATTTGCCGACTTTTCGAGCAGACTTTAGCCACTTTCCATTGAAAATAGTTGGCAACACTGGACTGGATCACAAAACAAGCCAATATGACAGACAGTGGACCGACAACTTACAAGGCCCCACACAAAAGAACTAACAACCTAGAACACAGTGAATCAATGGAAACTAAACATCACTTTCCCTGAGCACACCAAGCAGCTGAAACATATAATACAAACAACCTGAAGACCCATGTGCTCAGGCATGTCACAATGTCCCATAATTACAAAACACAAAGAACAGAAAAGGACGACTTTTAACGGCCACCAACTGTCACAGCTTGCACCTTAAATTGGTGCAAATGTATTTAAAACAAATGAACCACCATTGTATTTAATTGTGCATTGTGTTTGCTGTTTTTTAAAAAAGAATTCTGAGTGATGATAGCACTTTGGCCGCCTGCGTGTTCGTAGACACCTTGTCTACAACTACACAAGTTGCTTTTAAGTGTCTAACGCCCTCTCTGAAAAAGACATTTACTCATAATAGGGGTTTATTACTAAGCCTTATCAAGTCTCCCATGCTAGTAATTTGAAACCATTTAGTGTATTTCTGGTTAGGCATGTTTTAAGTTTGAAAGGATTGACAGTGTTTTCACAATGTTATTATCTTTATCATTTCTTCTGAAAATGAAGGATCTGGGTACATTTTGCTGCTCCAGATTGGTGTTAACTGGAAGCGCCTTTGCTGCAGGAGCACATTTAAACACCATCATTGCACATTTAAACACGTTTTGCTCTCAGTGTCTGCAGTGTCTGCTCTGTGTTACTGATACTGTAGAAAACTACTACTTTTATATCAACTCGAAGCCAACTTGTTGCTTTTTTAGTGACCTCTCTAAACTTATCACTTAACTTTTTGCTGTAGTGCCCATCTCTAGATTGTAATGTGTTTGTCCCCAGTCTGATGTCTCTTAGTGCCAGCTGAGTTTTCCCACAGTGTGGCAACATACTGGTTACATATACATTCTTTCAGCAAACCCACAAATGCATGACTCATCTAGAGCAGAAAGAGTAAAAATTAGTGAGAGAGAATAAGAATGAGATATGAGGATGGGGACATTGTAATGATCCAATAATAATTTCAGGCATTTTTGATGGATAGACCACAGAAGCGCGTGAGTCCCCTGGAACTCCCCTTCCCGTAACTGTTCAGTTGTTATGAAAAAGGTGCTGTTTTTACATTGTTCTGTCATAACATTCTAGTGACTGTATTGTACCACAACTCTCTCGGACTCTCGGACTCTCTGCCTGATAATAGCAACTCTGACTCAGAATGTACCAGAAACCGACCACCTCTCTACCCTAAGAGCTCAAATTCATGTCAAGTACACGCAACAATGGCACCCAAAGCTTTTCATTTTTCTAACTTTTCATGCATTTCAGTAACTTGTTTCTGACTCAGAATGTTTAGCTTTGCTGGAGGTGTCAGCGAGTCAGATGCTTACTTTCAGCCATTAGGGAATGAGTCAGACTCCCATCATGCCTGTGGGCAAGTGTTCAGCCAATCAAAGAACCGGAAGGGTCGTGGGGTGATAAGTAGGGAATGGTGATCCATCACACTCTACTCCTACCTCTGTTCTCAGCTGCCAGAAGTGTGTGCCTGAGAGAAAGAGAGAGGGAGGAGGTAAAGCTGAGATGGCTCTGTGTAAAATTTAACCTACTGCAATACCTGAGATGTTCATTTTTAAAAATAGAAATAGAAAAAATAGAAAAATAGAAAACAGTATAATTTTGTGATAGTACAAAATTGAAATAGTATATTATCACAGTATGCAGTGCTTATAAATGTTACATGGAAGTAGATCGTATATACATGTAGGTTCAAGTACAGATGAATTATAATTAAATGATTAGTATTTGTGACATACAATACGTGAATTGATAGTGTGATCAGTTCACATATAACACTAGCTTTTGTCAGGGAAATTGTGTGACCAAAATTATATTAATGTCAGTGGATTTTACTGCGATGAGTAGTTTTGCAGTGAATACATTTTTCTCGCAACCCTTGAGATTGTATAGAAGACACAGCAAAATAGCAAATGCCAACTGAATCCAATAGAATGCAAAAGTCCTGCATGATACGTTTGAGGGAGGGGGGGGGGGGGGGGGGGGGGGGGGGGGGGGGGGGGGGGGGGGGGGGGGGGGGGGGGGGGG
>JBBJLR010037865.1:11893-29389 GCA_037577145.1 Brachypetersius gabonensis
CCCCCCCCCCCCCCCCCCCCCCCCCCCCTTTACCCAGGGCAGTAACAGACTGTGCAGTCCCAGGAGCCTTCTGAACAGACCCCAACATTTATTTCACTGTAAAATCCGCTCATCCAAAAATGTGTTTAGGCTCAAAATAGTCATAACATTCTGTTTATCACAAAAATTGCTACACGATTGCTGCAACCTTGAAGGGGTAAAGATTGCTATTTTAATAATACTTTATTGAAATTGACAGAATTTCTTATTGGAACGTATTGGAACGTTTTTTGATCAGTATGTTTTACAAGTGGGCCCCATGGTGGCGCAGTGGGTTGCACTGTTACCTCACACCTCCAGGGTTGGGGGTTTGATTCTGGGTCCTTGTGTGTGCAGACTTTGCATGTTCTCCTTGTGGTGGACTGGGTTTCCTCCGGGGTCTCCAGTTTCTCCCACAGTCCAAAGACGTGTGTGTCAGGTGAATTGGGGATTCTAAATTAGCTGTAGGTGTGTGTGTGTGTGTGTGTGTGTGTGTGTGTGTGTGTGTGTGTGTGTGTGTGTGTGCCCTGTGTTGGGCTGGTGCCCGTAGACCCTGGGAAAGGCCCCAGGTACTCACAACCCTAGTAAGGATTAAGTGGTAACAGAGAATGAATGAATGAATGAATGAATGAAGGAATGTTTGTATATAACTGTGTGAAACAATTATGCTTACTTTGTGTGTTTACTAGATTTTCTTTAGTTTTTGCGGCACAAATGCTGTAATGGCTAATTACCCAAACAGTTGCCCCAGCAGTTAATAGCAATTTTCTCGCAAAAAAAATGTCAGCGGTAGAAAATAAATATTCTATTTTACCAGTTTGATGTAATTCTCTGGGAGGACGAGCTACTGAATGATCAGTCTTCTTTTAAAGAAGCTGCCAAATACTTGAAATACGCAGAACTAACACGGCAAGGATAATAACTAGCATTAAAAATGTAACATGGTGAACTTTAGTGATTTTTGAAAGGGCAACATTAGCTCTTCCTAACAAATCAGTTTTAGTGTGAGCTGTGTATCTTAAAGTAATTCATTTTTCATTTTCAGCTAGGTAATGTTGTACTTCTGTTAAAGTTGAAGTCAGACTTATGTGTCTTTAGTTTGAGCTTTTTAGTTCGTTTTTTAGCTCGTTTTTTTTTTTAGCTTTCTGTTCACATAGGCACGAGTCTATAGATGAAGTGCATTCCTGTTTAAGTCATTACCTTGTTTTAGGTTGGATACTGCTTTTTTGCTGTTAAACGTTGAATGAGTTTTTCAGTTCTAGCTGTTGATTCTGTGACTGTCAGTTTGCCCAAGCCTATATTCCCATATGCCAGTCTGAAAGAACACAGACTGCACAAGATAGTGATCCTGGCAGCCATATACACTGCCAGTCAAAAGTTTGGAAACACCTTCTCATTCAGTGTTTTTCTTTGTTTTTATTATTTTTGACATTGCAGATTAATATTGAAAACAAACACAATGATGAAGGAACACACAGACTTATGGAGTAAACAAAACAAGAGTTAAACCAGAATATGTTCTGTAATAAGGGAATGATGTTGCTGTAATAAGGGGCTGTTGTTTTTTGTAGTTAAGGGGTTCTTGCCATAATGTAGAGTAGAACCATAGTGGAACAGCATCACTAACTGTGCACCAACCCAGCCGTCACAACTGATGGTCCCAAACACATTAAGAAGGCAAGAAACTCCACTAATGAACTCTTGATGAAGAACACCTGTTAATTCCAGGTCCTTATGAATATGATTGAAAAAATGCCAAGCTGTCGCCAGAGCAATAGGTGATGTTTTCAGTATCCATCTACAATGTGGCCAATTATAAAATCCAAGGAAATCGTTGAATGAAATGGTGTGTTCAAACTTTTGACTGGTAGTGTATGCCCCCCATACATATTTTGTGTGTATGATTTGCTCTGATTGTTGAGTGATTGTCAGAAAACAATGGGATATCTCAACGTACAACCCTCGGCCTAAAACATCAGCATCTCACAAAGTCATGAAGATTGTAGTCACATATTTCATGCACATGGCAACAATCAATGCTATTTAAGTGGTCTTGAGAAGTTCATGAAAAGACTGGCTCAAAGCAGCATGAAAGATTTCTCAGTCTCTGAAGACATTAGATATTGCCACTTGCGTTACATTTGCTGATGTCTGCAGATATCTTGATAATATTTTAAACAGCTGTACTCTCTTTAAGTAAGACACAAACTTTATACACATTTTATACATGTCTTGGCACAGAGGCACATATTTATATAAACACTAGTCAGTATTGTCAGTATTTCAGGTATTCTGCAGTTTTTGATGTTATTGCTCATTTAGCCCCATTTTTATTGTTCGGCCATTTAAAACATGGATTCCTCAATTTGAGTGCTTGGTTTGGCACTATTGTTCTGTTGGGGAAAAAAAAGATTCAGTATTATTTAAAATATTAAGTTTTATCAATGATTGTACAATGGCAAGAAAAAGAAGGATGGGAAAGAAATAAAAACATAGCAACAGATTGAATGTGCTGGAGAACCTTCTCAAGATTCGCATGCATCTTAGCGAAATCACAGACAGAAACAGCTTCATGTATATATTTTTACATTCTATGTTTAAGTGTTCCACTCAGATAGAAGAACATCTCTGAAGAACATCTACAATACTACTACAGTTCTAGTAACAGGATAATGTCAACTGTCACCAAGTGACCATATTAGTTAGTGGATCACATTACAAGTATTATCAGCTAAGTGAGCTTAGGCTGTGGATCGTTGGCTCGTTCCCTGCTTTCCACCAGAGGGAGCCATTTGAGGAAATTACAAAAAACGTTTTAGGGAATAAACCTAAAACAAATAGAAAATCAGCACATTTCTTCTGCAGAAAATGTGTTTGAAAATGTATTTGGTCATGATTTGTTTTCATGTAGGTTTTCTTAGTGAAAATATGAAATCTGCAAAGCCCACCCGCCTTGCACTTATGTAATTATAACAATAGACGTGTTGCTCAGTGGTGCTTGTGCATAGTAGAGGTGTAGTAATACATCGAAAACAGTGATATCACAATGCAAAAATGTGACTTTGCATTTTGGACATGTTGTAATGCATTGTGGAGAAAAATGGTGAGGTTTCAATACAAAACCTGACAATGTGACTGCATTGTGAAGGATGGACAGTCTATTATTTTTGCCAACTTTTGTCAATTCTGCAAACAACCAGCACCAACAAATAATGCATACAGTTCAAACTCCAGCTTCACACCTCCAGTCTTATCAGCAATGATAATACATTTTAGCATAGGTGCCTTTCTAGCACTTTCTATTAGTGTATTAAGACACAACTGAACACCGGCATAATATTTCTTCATTCAAATTTTTAATTTTTTTCCCGTGCTGTTGTTTCCATCCTGGAAATTATCATTTTACAGCACTGGTTTTGTACTTCATAATGAATTGAAACCATGCTTTGGACCATTTCCTTCTCTTCTGCCATTGCTTCTTGTTAAAAGTTTCCAGGAGTTTAGATACCGAGTTTGAGCCGTGAGTTTTTACAACGTGATTTTTTACAACCCGTGAGTTTTTACAACGAGCGTGACATGCCATGATCGACAAATAGAATCAATAACGTTGGAGGCGTACTATTGTAATGGATTAGACTATTTGGAACTGGTTCTTGATTCCTGTTTCCATCTGCCATTGAGGTTTGACTGCAAGTCTGTGGTCTGCAGAGTGAAAGTTTTTGTTTCAAAATAAGAAGCCTGCACTCAACTGTAAAGTGGTGGGTGGTTGCTCTAGTGCTTTGGAAAGTGCTGGGTCAAATGCTGGCTCTCCTTTGTTGTTCCAGCAACCCGCAACTATGCTGTCTACGCCAGAGCCACCGCTCTGAAACCTGTGCAATATCAAAAAAACATCAGGTTAGAATGGGAGAACTTAATAAAACACTACGTGCGTGTTTGAACGTGTGAATAATGTTTTGGGACTTTGCCATTCCTTTTTGTTTTTATCCCTCCCTCCATATCTCGTGTGCATACTTGTGTGCTCCAATTCATTTGCCAGTCTTTTTTGCAATAACCCACAATTCGTTGCTCTCGTAGCAAAACCTGTCTTTGAAATGGTCACTTTATATTAACTTTATAGTATGTTAGAAGAACAAGACATTATGAAGTATTGTTTTATCTATTTGTCGCATATTGTAAAAGAAAAATTTGCAAATGGTGTAAAAATCAGGAACCATTCACATTAAAAAAGTGTGTTTCAATTCTAGCTTAACTGTAATGTAATGTAGTGTTAAGAGACCACATGAGCAGTGTTTTTCTTTCAGGCATATGTTAACCTATGCTCACCCGACCCACGTATACACCCGCAGTCTGCCCACTAATATGAATCATTACCTCCCACTCATAACTCTTTCTTCTGGAAAGGTTTTACACTATGTGTTGGAACTTGGTTGTGAGGATTTTGTTGCATTCAGCCACAAGAGCATTCATGAGGTCAATTACTTGTGCTGAATGACAAAACTAATGATCTCAAAAGAATTTGGATGGACTTCTGACACTGCAGAAAACACAGTTCCATCGCAACACAGTCCAGTGCTGGGGGGCTCTATACACCAACAGGCTCCTCTGCTTCAGAGTGATTCATAGAGACTGTTTACACCTTGTATCAGTATGTTTTCGGCATTCGGATGACATGGATTTTGCATGATGCCTTGAAAAGCAAGATGTAAACACACACAAGATGCTTTGCAGTCGAATTACAATTGGATGATTCAGTTGAATCATCCACATTCATAGGTGATCAGGGACATATCCTGACCACATACAACACACGCTTAAATGTTGCGTTTTCTTTATCCGCTTACAAGTATAATGATCCACTTATTTTATAATTAAAATAAGTGGATAAAGGTCTGAGTGCTGACTGGCAGGATGAATGCAAGTGCACTGTGAAGCACATACTTTTATTTCATAAATTTTTAGTGATGGGACGTTATCGACGTTAGCGTGCTGCGTTAACGTGAGACTTTTATCGGGTGATAAAACAAATATCTCCGTTAATCTATTCACAAAGTTGGGTTGGGAGCTGAGTCTATACTACGTAAGCTATGATGACTTTCTGTAAGGTTTATCCTATGTTCTTGTTTATGTTCATGCTGAGCAGGATCGGGTCGTGACACTTTCACCTTGATATTTTAGCGCGGATGTATATCTAGCCGAATTGCACTGTAGGGGGCGAGAACAAACCTGTGTGTATGACTACTGTGAAACAGGGACGCCACTAGGACGGAAAGACAAGGTGGGGCTTAGCCCCCAGGGTTGTAGGAAGGAATTAGCGTGTATAGAGGGGCTGAAAACTTTTCACCAAACCTTTCCTTTCACTTAAGGAAACAAGTAAAGTTAAGCAGTGAACAGTTATGGACACTCATAGTATTGTTCTGTTGAACTGAGTACAAACGGTGCTACCAGAGAAATATTACTAAACAGGCTCCGGTTGCTACTCGCTAACAAGCGGCGCCGTGTAGCTGCGCCTGGGTCCTAATGCCCGTCCTAATACAGCAGCTTCAACAGCCAATAAATCGTTTTAATTCAATAACGATAGCTAGACTTATTATTTTTTATTTCAATTCATAGTCTTGTTTGTATTTGAAAAAGTGCGTATCTGTGCTCAGTGATATCTTGTATGAAATGTTTGGATATATAATTTAAAAAAGTAGGATAATGACTATATATTTAGGGTGGCTTGGGATCATTTTGGGGGGGCTTTGGGGGGGCGTTTCAATCTAGATTAATCTAGATTAATTTCAAAATTACAGTGAGATTAATTAAAAAAAATTAATCTATGACCACCCCTACTAATTTTACAATGTATACATTCATTGCACAATTTATATAATCCATACATACTTTAATAAATATTAAATACATGTAAATTTCATTTGTATTTATTATGCAAGCAAATACATTTTATTTGCATTTTTTAAGCTTAAACTGATTTTTTAAATAAATTTGACTCAAGAGGAGTGACTCCAGGGAGGCATTTTAGTGAAAAGCTTAAATGAAATCTCCAAAGTAGACCCATCTATATGATCTAAAAAAGCTGTAACCAGCTTTATCATTTTGGCTATACTTGGCTTTTTAATGGAGATTATGCAATGTGTAATTTTCCCCTCTGTGGTATAATGCTTAGGGGAAAAAAATTAAAAAACAATACATCCAGTATTGATGAGGTTGTTATCAGTTCATCCCAGCAGACCAAAACAAGATTTGGTCTCCACATTCATGCTTATCTAACAGCCTTCCTTGTTTGTTATACATACCTTTAATCCTCTGTAATTCAGTGTACACTGTAGAAGGCACCGAAGTTTTGAACCTGTTATACTTCTATATACTGGACTGTAATGTGTTTGGTTTGCTGAGTGCTAGATTATGGCAGATCAATTAGCAAGGTTTGTGAGATAAAACCCAAATTACACATTTATCAACATGAATATTGACATATATACTGTGTATACTATTTCATGCCCGTGTCTCTTAAATTCCTACTCAAACACCTCATTCAGCTTTATGATGTACTAGTTAGTGATAACTTGAATCAAACCTTATTTAATGAGGTTAGAAGTATGTTAAAGTATGTTAAGTGTTTAAAAACCAACAATTTCGGTACCAAAGCAAAACACAAAAACCTGAATTGAACAACAAGCTATTTTTTTAATAACAAACAATAATTAAACAAACATGACTTAATAACTCATTCTTCTTATTTATAAACTTAAACATTTGTATAGTGTTGTTAAAAAAGACCCAGTACTTAATGTTCACTCACTGTAACTTGATGTTAGATAACATATGAAGTCCGTAAATGAATGGTATCTTATTGTAAAGCCTTACCAAACTATACAGGACTGTATTTGACTGCACTTTTATTTAATCAAAGTGTGCAAACCATATTTCATAACCTAGAACTACTTTTCTGATGGACCGCTTTTAAAGATACAAACATTAACCATACATTTGTTCTCTAACACACATATATTGGCTAAATGGGTCATTTAAAAGCCTCTGGTGTGTAAAAATAGTACACTATTATGTCCTGTTTTAATCGCTATAGGAGCATTAAATAGTTAATAAAGAAACTTTATTCTGATACTCGCATTAGCATTAGCCGCGCTTATGCTAACGATTAACTAAGCAAATGTCTCGGTGGTTTTACGAAGAAGACACAACTGCACCTATCGGGTAGCGCAGCAAGAACTGGGTTGACCGGGTGCTCTGTACCACCGGTACTTCAGAAAACCTGGTTACATTTTTTAAGTACCGACTTGGTACCGAAGTACCGGGTCTTTTGACAACACTAAACTAGACTATAAAGTCAATATAAAGGTTAAAATGTCAGTGTCATTGTTTTGCATGATTACTGTTTCTTGAAATGTTATGAGTAAACAGATTATCCCTCAAAGAACAAATGGTAACTATTAAATTAACCAATGAAATTAAAATTATATTCAATTTATTTAGCTATGTGTTTTTAGGAAATGCTCTAAATTGGGCAGTTGGTAGCCTAGTGGTTAGGGCGTTTGCCTTGCGATCAGAAAGCCGTGGATTTGAATCCACGGTGAAATAGAGTCATGATTTGATTAAGAAACTAGTCGTAATTTCATTGTGATTAGATGGTTAAGGACCAATCAGTGACCAAGCAGTATTTTAATTGAGGAATCACATACTTTTATTGGTTTAGACTAAAAAACGTAATTTCCAATACAGTGGATGCAGGGTCTGAAGGGGTTAAATACGTACCATGATTGTTTATTTAACAAATGAGTAAAAATCTCATAATTTTGGTAACTCTGCTGTACATTCTTGCATTTAAATTACAAGTGACTTATTATCTTTTCAGTTCACAACTATTTTTTTAAATGATTTTTTTCCTAATCCTAACCAGGCCTTAATGCTAACCATAACCTAAAACCTAAACCTCACCCTCACTGGGGTCTTAAACTTAATCCTTGTTCTCATCCTAATTTCTAAGAAACTAGACACTTTATTAGTCATTTGTGTATCAATAGACTGTTGGGGTACTAAATAAATGTGGAGTCGAGTTAAAATTCTAATGTACAGAAACAATGCGCCCCACGGTGGCGCAGTGGGTAGCCTTGTTACCTCACACTTCCAGGGTTGGGGGTTTGATTCTGGGTTTTGGTCTTATGTGTATGGAGTTTCTCCTCGTGGTGGGGTGGGTTTCCTTTGGGGTCTCCGGTTTCTCCCACAGTCCAAAGACATGCGTGTCTGGTGAATCAGGGATTCTTAGTTGACCGTAGGTGTGAGTTTGGGAGTGAATGGTGTGTGTGTCCTCAGGATAGGCTCAGACACTAGTAAGGATTGAGCAGTTACACTAATAAATGAATAACAGAAACAATATAAATGCAACATTAATTAAATACATCGACAATCACGCTTGCATAAACATATAGGGCTGTCTGGCCCTAGTAGTTGACTAGTGCTGGGCTGCTGGTGTATGTGTGTACAGTACAAGCAACAATAAGTCCACTATGAACATGAACAAATTCAGGTAGTTTTAGCTGTTAATGCAGCTGTTTATTCTTAAAATGTTTATAAACATTTTAAGTTTTATCACAACGTGCAGTTGCACCTTTCCATCCTATTTCTCCAAATAAACATAAAACGTAAGGCACAAGGGCCTACAAACAAACCAAGGACCCCCAACTGAAACTGGTTCCAAAAAGACAGTGGACCAACACCCATATACAAAACAAAAGCACTTATATGCGAAATCTTCCAAAACCCAGAACAAACCAAAACCCCTAATCCATTCATTTAAACCACTGGCCAGCTGTGTCCACTTGCCTGGCCGGAGTACACATGTAAAAATAAAAAGACTCATATATAGAAAACACAGACTGTGGATGTCACAAGTTTTAACATCGTACTGATTCATTAGATTTTTAATGACAGGTTTTTATTTGCTTCTCCTTTGTCCCAGTGCAATTTTAACTTTATTTATAGAAAAGAGATAAACAGTCAAGCCTTTTAAAAGAATTGATTGTAAATAGAAGTGCTCACCAGGAAGGATTTCCTACTGTAAGCTTCTAAAATATGCATTATTATCATACAAACTCAAAGTAAATCATTACAGATTCATGATTAAAGTCCATTTCAATTCAGTTTTAGAATCGAATAATTGTATTTAATGGAGTAATCGGGACAGCCACAGTGCAGAGGATTTGACTCGACATTTCTCATTCCATCGACTGGGGCTGCTTTCCAAAAGCACTGTACTGTTTATTTCAGCGTTAAAAATATGAATACATAAGAAGCTCTCCAGAGGCTGGTCATCATGAAGGAAGACACACACACACACACACACACACACACACACACACACTCATGCATGCTTTTGAACAAGGCAGGGATTGAAGCTTTGGAGTGTTACTTTAAACAGTAGTCCAAAGTGTCTTTCACCTGAGCCTTTTCAGCAGCTGGAAGTGAAGAAGTTTACATAACTAGCATAACTCATATCTCAGCAACCACATGTCACCCCCGGCTGTTTATAAATGTGAAATACTCACTTTCTGCTCTCCCTGCTTCTTTAATACTGCTCTCTCCTTCAAGCTCACAAATGTTTATATAAATATAATGAAGGGCCAGATTTATCAGTCCCTTGGGTATGTGTTAATGGAGTTGCATTTAAGATGAAACAAATCATAGGGCTTTTAGAAAAATGCCCTTGTATGTAATACAAAAAGCGAGTGCTTTATCTGGCTTTATCTTCCGTCGTCTTTCTGGAAATCTGTATGAAATATCTGCAGAAGAAAAACAATAATTCTGTCCTTGCCCATCTGGAATTGTACCAGTTAAGTAAAATGATTTATGTTCTGCTGTAAAGCTTATTGTTGTATGTACTTTGGTGTCTGCACCCAGACTGATGTACACTGAAGAGCCTCATTATAATGTACCAATCAGTCAAATAGAATCCCTGCAATTTTCCAGGCATTAGAGTAAAAGCAAAGACATCAAAACAATGGAATACATATGATATGACTGTACTCAGAGAGATTGACTATATAGATCACCTTAACTCAGTAATACTGTGGCTTAAAGAGCACAGATATTCCACTAAAATCAAATGTAAGTAACCTAATAATAAAAATTATGTGGTGATTCATGATTTTCAATTTGCTAATTGCATTTCTTTTACAGATCAGGGCCGGAAAATCCTTGTAATTGCTAACCCTGTGGAAATATGGATCACAGCTCAGGCCATCTTGAAAAGCTTGTATACTTTCATAAGTTAATATAACATATTTTCTACATATTTTGACCTTACATATGTCAAATAATGCATTTTAACCCATTTAACCCATTCACCAAGTGTAGCGGTGGGCTGCCACCAACAGGGGGCGCCTGGGACGCAGCCAGTAACTTACTCAAGGGTACCACAGTGGTTCCACCGGCAGTCCTGGAATTTGAACCCACTACCTTCTAATAAAGGGGCAATTATCTAATCGCTAGGTCACCAGCTAAGCATCTATACCAGGCCTATTCAACTAGCGGTCCGCGGGCCGGATCCGGCCCTTTTGAAATCTTTTATGGCGGCAAGACTGCCAGTAAATCAGTGTGTGATTCGTGTAATATAATAAAATGATGGGTTTTGGATCATGATTGGCTGGTAGTCCTCCACTACCTTCGCCAAGATTGGTTATCTGCTGTGTTGAATGGAATTATCCAATCTGAGTACAGAAGTTGCCATATTATTAGCCAATCGCAGCCGAAAGAGGCAGGATTTGTCAGAAAATGGGCGTGTTAAAGAAAAAGCAGAACAGAGCTGGCGGTAAGGAAAGAGAATCCGGTCACACACACAGCAAGGGGAGAATCTCTCTCCACTCTAACGACTTTAACCATCAGAGTTCTCGTTTAGAACCGGACAGCGTTAAAACAGCTATGTTTGACGGTTAAAGTGATCATCGGGCATACCGGCTTACGAATCCTGTGAGCTCCCCCCATCCCCCCCGGACCAACAGCCTGTACAGCACGAAATTCTGTGGCCCTCAAACCCCCACTGACGTCAAATCCGGCCCACTCGCTATTGAAGTTGAATAGCCCTGATCTATGCAACAAGAATTTAACAGTTTTTTTTACCAGTCAGAGCACTATTATTGGACACATTTATTAAGGACTGTTCAAAGGACTATTGGAAATGATCACACTAGCCCTAATATGGTCCAATTATATTGTTTGATTTATCTATTTATACAGACCTTGTAGACAGCTTGTCTTATCAAAATTTGAAGAGCTTTAAAGTCCTTTTTATTTAAAACTCTTTGTAATCTTTTAGTGTAAATAGATGACAATACGATTGAACCTTGGCATAAGTCCTTGTTATAAACCCTTTGATGCTGAAAGGTGAATATATGAGGAAAAGCACTTTCACTGCGCATATTGGCCCCTTCTGTACTTTTCGCTGGGGGGAAAGGCTTATGTAAGCCAGCCCATGGCTTTTCTTCTCTGTGCCCATATCAGATCTGGCCCACTGGTTACATAAACCACTGCCAACAAGACACAAGCACACTTCCTCTTTTTGGTCCTAGTAAGGACTAAACGTCCAACGAGGACGTCTCTAAACATCACCTTGACTCCTGCTGGAATGATCTAGGGCTTTTATTTTTACAGGGAGGGTTCCCAAAAATCCTTACAATGTATTTAATTCATTAATCAAACCCTTACCAGTAAATCCTTACTGGTATTAAAATGTCTTAAATCATTATTTTAAAATTCTTGAGAATGCTAAGACTGCCTAGAAGTAGGGTTTTATAAATTGTTTTTTTCTGACATTGCAAAATAACAGCTGTTTTTATCTCCTCTAGCACTGACAGTATTCGTATCATGAAAGTGGAACGGACAACACTGGTATTTTGTTTGCAAGTAGTTTGATTGATCTGTCTATCTCTCTGTCTGTCTGTCTGTCTGTCTGTCTATCTATTTCTCGGATTGACTTTCTCAGTTTATGTGCTATTTTTCACAAAAAAGCTTTATTTAAATGTTTCTGTTACTACTGCAGCATCAGAGTTTCACCAGAGCACCAATTACCCCCCCTTCTCCTCGCCAAAATAATTCTTGGCTACAGAAAAATGGTATGACAAATACATACTGCCTGTTCTGATTCTGAAACCCATAACCACTCACCTAGCAATACGTGTGGTTTGGCAATTCCCACTAAAATAGACATATAGTGTTTGTATAAAAACTTGTGTCAAATTTTATATTTTTTAAAAAAACTTGCATTGTGTAAAATAATTATAATTAATGGCCCACAAGAAATGGTTAAAAATAAGTAAGGAAAAAACGTATACGTTATTTTCCTTTGAAAGTTAGGAGGAATTTTCTTTTTCCTCGAAAAACAAGTACAATTTTTAGTTTACAGTTTGCATTTTAGTGTCACGTCATGGCTGAGCCTGATCATGAATGCTAGGTTTTGTCTTTATTTTCAAAAAACACAGGGGCCTGAAAACAAGGAAAACTGAATAAACTCAAAACCAGGGGAAATGTGAGCGAGAACCAACAAAGGAGTGCATACCAATCTCTCTTTTTACACAACAGAGGAAACCAAAAAACACCTGAACATAATGACTCTCAATCCCTGGCCAGCCCTGAGTCCTTGGCCAGGGGAAACACCCAGTCAGTCAAGATCGCCATACACAGTCCACTGGCGGCCTCTAGTGGCCGCAGGCTGGTGGTGTCGCATTTATAGACTGTAGTCTATCCATTTCTAAGCGTCAATTGTTTTTCGCCTTAATCAATGGTTAGGACCTCCACAGAGGTAGCAGCATGTTAGGGTGTGTGAACACACTTAGGTGTGTGAACACACTTCACTCTGTGTAACACTAACACACACACACACACACACACATACCCTAACCCTGTGATCAGAAAGTCTGGGTTTGATTCCCAAGACTACTAGGCACCTCTGAGGTACCCTGAGCAAGTTACCGTCCCCACACACTGCTCCCCGGGCACTGTGTTCGTAGCTGCCTCCTGCTTCACTTGGTGAATGGGTTAAATGCAGAGGAAGTATTTCGTGCTGTTCACTTATGACCAGATTGTCACTTTAACTTTTCACTAATGTGTCACTACCATGTCTGTGTCACTGCTGTCCTATAAATGATGCAGAGAAACAGATGCAGTTGTCTATAATTGTAAACTAAAAAACTATATATATTTTGTGCAAAAACAGCTAAATATGTATTCATGCAATTTTAGTACTTTTTTGGTAATTAAAAGTTCAGTGCATCTATATTTTATTTCCTTTGAGAAAATACTCTTGGGTGAGCTGTTTTTACATTGAAGAGGAAATGATGCTTGTCAAACTCAAAGTCTGGTTATATGGGCTATTCTTGCCCGACTGGCCTCAGATTTGTATTTACTTAATTAAAGTATTAATTGAAGTATTAAACATTACAATTGGAACGATCCTGGCATTACAGCCAAATCGCAAAGCAACACTGCACTCTAGTGGCTGAGGTATGGAAATAGCTGGACTCCTCCCACCTGTCCCACATGCCCTTTACACTGCTCTATACACTGCTTACACAGACTATTCATTTGTGCTTTAACCGCCTGAGCATTATAGCTTATTTAAACACACAGGGAAATGATCTCTATAAATATTAGATCTCGAGAAGAATATCGTCATAATTAAAATAAAACAACCCTTTCTTTGTGTTTTGGGTCTTTGTGAATTTGCCCGTCAGCCACAGGGAATTTCAGTCCTGCTGATTTCTGTCAGACCAGTGCCAGATTTCAGTTTTAGACATCCTTATGTCAGAATAGGTGACAAATGGGTGGGTCTGTAGACTGTCTGCATTGTTCTGCATCAGTAATCTTTAATCTTTCTGAAGAGGACGGTGAGACAAGAGGCAAGCAGAGGAGTGCAGGAAAGGAAGGACGAGTGTGAAAATGGAGAGATAGCTGACAGTCAGCATGCATAAAGAGCTTAGGGAAGAGCAATGCGGGACAGAAGAAAGAAAGACAGAGTGAGGTAGAGAAGCCCCACTGCTGCATTTTGTCTGTCTGCTGACATGTCCTTTAGGTGTCTTCTGCAGGGATGTGTGACATTGTCCTGCGAGGACCACAGGAGTGTATCGACATGAGTCAGTGCGGATCTGTTTAGATCTAGGCAGCCTGTGTGTGAGCAGGCTCTATTTGTGAGTTAGCAAAGCTTGCCGCAGTAGCGTTCTCTGAGACAGAGAGACCAGAGGAGAGAGAGAGAGTACAAGGAGATGGAAAGAGTGAGAGAAGAGGGAATGGTGCTGGAAGGAAAGCCTGAGTTTGGGAAGTAGGGCATTCGCCTGACTAGTCCTGAAGAATCGACAGACACTCTCATATTTCAGCTTTTTTTTTTTTTTTCATTTTGGATTTTTGGAATGGAAAAGCCACTCTTTTTCCCTCTGGCTGATGAGATCACACACATGCACACACATCTCCTGCTGGGGAAATAACACTGCGGTTCAGGCTTCCTTTCCTCAAGGACTTTCAGACTTTCCTCAAAGATTTTTCAGACTTTCCTCAAGGGCTTCTGGACGTTCCTTAAAGATTTTCAGGCTTTACTCAAGGATTTCCTACCTACACACATGGACACTTTCATTCTCCAGGGTCTTCCTCACTTCCCTGGAGGCAATGCTAGAGGAATGGTTGGAACTGATTTGTGTTTCTTTTGGATGGAGTCAAATTATTACCTGATGATGCTCAATGACAGTAAAGTGGCTGTTGTGGAAGCGTGAGTGTGAAGTTGGTGGTGGCAGTCAGTGCAAGGCCTCATTATTACCTCATGAAGCAAGGTGAAAGCTGATTGGACATTGTGAGAAGACGAAGATAGAGACAACAGGTTATCCAATCGCAGCGCCCCTTCATGCTGTGCTGTGGGCGGGGCCATCAGCGCACACATCGCCTCCCTTATGTGAGTGATAACAAGTTAAAACTGTTATATGCTGTTATATTATGTTGCCTTTATGCGAACTGAGACTATTACTACCAACTCAACACTATGACGGGGGAACATATTTTCACAGGTGGACAATTCATTGGCAGAAAGAAACAGATCGTCCACAGGATTTTGTTCTACCTGTCTAGTGATTCTAATAAGTTCAAACCAGTTACAGAGGTGTTCGGGCCACTTTACTGATGAGTATCGTTTGGATTTTACTCATACAGATATCAGTACAGATACTGCTTATTTATGCTTAACAATTCTTTTATTGATATTGTACAGTTATTTTATTATGACTTTATTTGCGAAATAACTAAATTATTTCCTGAATATCCTGTACATATAATGACAGAAGAGCAATTACTACAACCGTCTGGTCAAGAGCATCGCGCCCATCCCTCTAACTGACACAGCTGAGCATCAACTATTGTCAGAATGTCAGAATGCATAAGAATGCATTACCACTGGATAAATTCCCAGTATGCAGTGGTTAGTACCCCACAAAAGTTGGGGAGGAGTCATGGGCACCCGAGGTTCACTGACATGCAAGGGGAGCACAAGCAGAGGCGGTGTGATGCTCTGGACAATGTTGTGCTAGGAAACATCGGGTCCTGTCACTTTAAGTTGATGTTAAGTTGACCTATGGGCACAGAAAGTCTTTTTAATGTGTTTGAAGATTGACACCATCTGGAATCAGATGTTCTCTCTGAAAGACCTGTGTTCACTAGTGGCAGTGTCCTCTTCCAACAGGATGCAGTGCCTTGTCACACTGCCAGAATTGTTCAGGAATGGTTTGAGGAACATGACAAAGAGTTTGAGGTGTTGACTTGACTTCCGAATTCCCCAGATGTCGATCTGATCGAACATCTGTGGGATGTGCTGGACAAACTAGTCTGATTCATCGAGTCCCCACCTCATAGTTTGCCAGATACCACAGCACACCTTCAGAGCACTTGTAGCAAGTCAGAGCAGTTTTGACAGTGCTAACCAGGGTTAGACAGAGAGTTTTAATAGCTGATTGGTGTATCACTGCTTGCAGAGAGCCACTCGATTGGTTAGATTTAGATCAGTGGAGAATTAAACCAACCAATTAAAAAGAAAAAGAAAAAAGTAAAGCAGAATAAATTTAAAGATCAAGATTATATTTCATGGAAAAGGTTATACAGGCCAACCCAGTAAAGCTTCTTTTTAAAGAATGTTTTGGATATTAAATTCATGCCAATAATATATGAAAAGAAAACATCTGGATTGGTCTATGGCCCAAGATAAGACTTTGTTTGCTGTGAACATTTTAGATCTGAACTTTGAGAGGATGGTGACTTTAATTTTGTTTGTACTAAATTACAGAAAAATATATGTTTTATTTTGTGGAGGATTGTCAGCATAGCTTTTTTTCCCCTCAAAATTTCTGCATAATTGAATGGGGTAAGATCTAAACAAGTCATTCATTGTGGTTTATGTGAAATACTTTATTCCAGGGAAACTTGTCTATTCAGAATTGTTCAAGAGCTATGTTATGCGTTACCTTATGTTCTACATTGTTCTTACTACCTTGTTTTTAACCTTATTTGTTATTGTTAGGCAATGTTTTATGATAGGTTTACGAAAGTTGCGGCTTAAAACAAGAGTTACATGCAGGGTACGGTCCAAAATTGTCCCCAAAGACCAGTTTTTTCTCAATATTAACCACCATATTACATTTATGACAACATCACAGATAAAACCTCAGATGATGCCTGTAGGTTCACTGGTAGTTTTGGATAGTAAATACAATTCTGTACTTAACCTGACTACTTAAAGATCAATGGAATGTTTCCCTAAATACTTCCAGAGGTACTTACTGACCAATAATGTATGTTAGGATGTAGGTTTAACAAGTCTACATATTATCTGTTGCAGTTAAATGTAAGCAAGTTATTGAAAGGATTTTCGTTTCATAGTTTGTATTAAACATCATTAAACATAAACATATGTGAAACATTACTTTTAATGTAAATATTGAACAAAGATCTGTCATGAAAATAAACATGCCGTTCGTACATTGTATTTTTTTCCGGTGTAATCTTATAGCATAGGCCTGGAAAGCCACTAGATGTCATCCTCACCGCTGTACCTGGCACACACACATGAACACCCACACACCGGGATTAATATTTACTAAACAGAGGACTCTGTGATATGACAAGAGTGGATTATGTTCAGAAAATAAAAAGAGGGAAAGAGAAGAAGAGGAAGTATGTTAAGCTTGCTGGGGATAAAAGATGAAAATAATTACTTGTTCTAACCGTAGATGCAGGAATAGCTTTTCTCCTGTGCTTCTGTTTAGTGAGAGAGTGTGTATGTACTTGTATGAGTTTGCAGTGTCCTGCAGTATTGATGAGATCGAGACTGTTTTCCTGACAAAGAGCCGCACAGGAATACCCTATCTTGTGTGTGTGTGTGTGTGTGTGTGTGTGTGTGTGTGTGTGTGTGTGTGTGTGTGTGTGTGTGTGTGTGTGTGT
>JBBJLR010037866.1:0-12293 GCA_037577145.1 Brachypetersius gabonensis
CTTTTTGTAAATAAATACTCCTAAGCAAAGGCATGGCTGCTCCGTGGCCTTATTCAACACCATGGGTTCACGGGGCTGACCGTGACAGAATGACCCGACCTTTCCCACGCGAGGAGCGACCTGTGCAACACCCAGAGAGCCGCCTCCACGACAGAGGACCACAGGAGGAGGAGGACCTCTCCAACAATGCGTTCCGGAGATGGGTGGTGGAGAACCTCCCCGCATGTGTGGTCCGTATACTGGCGGAGGAGGGCGACGCAGAGGACCTCCTCGACACTCCTTCATCCTTCCAGAAGGGAGAAAGCGTGGCAGGCGCCAGCTCCGGAGAAGCAGCCGGCGCATCTCGGACGGCATGCACCGAGCCGCCACCACCATCAGCGAGGCTGGTGCCTGCGCCCCGCCTGCAGCGTCCCCACACCAGCCTCACTCAGCCACCTATGCCTGCACCCCGTCAGAAGCCCCCAGTCACCAGACTAGTGCTAGGAGAGAGCGACCTAGAAGCCGGGCTAGTCTGGCTGTTAGGGTTCTTGGGGGGTTTAGTCAGGGCGATAGGGGAAACAGAGAGCACCCAGTCACGGTTTATCACCAAACCCAGCCTAGTTAAGGGGTCAGGGTGGGTGGTTGAGGAGGGTATCACCGCCAAAAGGGAGGGAAATTTCCCCATGTTTTTTTTGTGGGGGGGGTAGTGGGGTCACCGAGGCCAACAGGGGGGGTTCCTGGAGAGGGGAGACCCCTGGAGGTATCGCCGAGGTGGAATGCGCCGAACCTCCAAAAGTACAGACCGTGCCTGCAGACCCTGAGAGGCTCGAGGGAGGCGACAGGGACCCCCACGAAGGGGACTCTGTCAGGGCAGACACGGAGAGGCCCGAGGTAAGCGACAGGGACCCCATGAAGGGGACTCTGTCAGGGCAGCCACAGAGAGGCTCAAGGGCAGCGACAAGGAACACCGGGAAGGAGACTCCGTGCAGAGAAGCACGAGAGGGCTCCAGGGGATCGTGTCCCGTCGCTCGAAAGAGCCTAATGTGTGCTGCGATGAGTCCCGATGTGGGGGGTCCATGTCAGGTCGCTTGGGAGGGCCTGAAGTGTTCTGCGACGAGTCCCAATGTGAGGGATCCACGTCAGGTCGCTCGGGAGAGTCTAAAGGGGGCTATGGCACGCCCTCCGGAGAGAGGCGAGCTCCGGAAAGCCCGAGCGAGCTCGGGGAGTGCTGCGACACGCTCTCTGGAGAGAGGCGAGCTCCGGAAAGCTCGAGCGAGCTCGGGGAGAGCTGCAACACGTCCTCCGGAGAGAGGCGAGCTCCGGAAAGCTCGAGCGAGCTCGGGGAGAGCTGCGACACGCCCTCCGGAGAGAGGCGAGCTCCGGAAAGCTCGAGCGAGCTCACGGGGAGCTGCAACACGCCTCACGGGGAGAGGCGGACGCCGGCAAGCACAAGCAAGCTCACGGGGAGCCGCGATGAACCCCATGGAGAGGGGGTCGGGCTGGAAAGCGTGAGAGAGCTCGAGGGGAGCTGCAACGAGCCCCGCAGAGAGGGGTTCGTGCCAGGAGCGCTCGAGGAGAGCAGCAACGAGCCCCATGGAGTGGGGTTTGTAAGCTGCAGCCAGGGAGCACTCGTGAGGAGTGCTCAGGAGGCCCACGGAGGTGGCCTCGACCCCGGCAGCAGGCAGCGGTATGGACAACAGCCTTCGGACTGGTGGACAAAGGACTATGCACCAGCCGAGGGTCTTCCGGGTGGAGGCCGTTCCTCGACATCCACTCGGGAGTTTCCCAAGAGGGGGAACTCTGGACTCTGGGACAGAGACGGTGTCCTAGCTTTGTCACCCACGACAGCCGGGCGGGTGAGGGACAGCCCGGGGTTACTGTTAGGGGTGAAGGACTGAATGAGTGTGAGTGGGCACCGTCTTTGCTGCCGCCGTCCCCCGCCCTCCCTCCCTCCCCTTCGCTGTTTTTTTCTGGTTTTTGTGTTTTCGTTATGTTCATGTTCTGCTTTTTGTGCGCCCCAGAGTTGCGATCTGGAGAGGGGGTACTCTCACGGTTCAAGCAGTCTCCACCAGGTGGAGCAGGGGTTTTGGTTATTTATGGGTTATAGGGACTCTTGTTTTGAAAGCCTTGAGTGCTCCTGGCCTGTAAAATAGGTTTCAGCTGAGGAGTACTCAGGGTGACACTTATTGTCTGTCTATTGGTTGTCTGTGTATTCTGGTTTTGTATTTAAGTCTGTTTTGTTTCAGTGTTGGGTTGTCGGGTCATTGTGTAACGTCATGAGTGTGTCTTGTGCTTATGTGCTTCTCCTGTTTCCACATCCACGTTTCCCGATTCTGAATACCTGTATTGGCCGTCGTGCCAGGTTTGATTTCATTTTGTTTTTCCTTTTTGTTAATAAATACTCCTAAACAAAGGCATGGCTGCTCCGTGGCCTTATTCAACACCATGGGTTCACGGGGTTCACCGTGACACCTTCACAGATAGAACATAGAGACATTAAAGACATGAAAGACAAGACAGTGCAGCAATAATGACTAGTCACTTGTTGAGTTGTATAATATAAAGTATAAAGCAACAGTGCAATGTAAAGTGAACAGTGCAGTGTAAAGTGAACAATGCAGTGTAATGTCAACAGTGCAGTGAGAAAGTGTGAGTGCAGTGTCAATTGTTGTGATGGTGGGGGTTGTAATATTTTATCAAGATTTCAAATGCAGGACCTGAGCATCAGTACCTAATAGTGTGCTACCACCAAAATATAGTATTTTACAGACTTCAGACAATCAGATTTTAGAACTGTCCAGTCAGCAGACATATGTATATTGTAACAGACCCAAACTCTAGCCCTAACCCTGACCCTAACCCTAAACCCTAAACCCCTTAGACAAGATAAAATTTGACTTAATAAAAATGGAAAAAGTTATAAAAGTGATTTTTTAAAAATATTTTGAAAACAGTCCATGGGCTGTAAGTTTTATACCCCTGGTCTAGACAGTGGCTGGCCAATAGTGCTGAATTCCAGGGGGCCAGTCCTGCTGCTGTCATTTAGTCACCTAACGACGCAAAGCAGAGACAGATGTGTGGGTGATTATTTGTGTTATTACACGTCTATACATTGATTCTGTCTGGACACTGCCGAGTACTGACTCAAATGCCAAAAGCATTTGTGTTAAAAATATCAAACCCCCAAGGAGAGAAACCAAAGAACACACCTATGTAGGCAGCACACAGACACATAGGCAGTCACACACTCGAACACACACAGATTTCTAAGGGGCAACATTGATCTGGAACCCAGCATGAGTCTTCTGAAAGAAATAAGAAAACCGCTAGGAGAAATGTAATGGAATGTGTGTGTGTGTGTGTGTGTGTTTGTGTGTCTGTGTGTGTGTGTGTGTGTGTGTGTGTGTGTGTGTGCATGCATGTGTATGTCATCTCAGCAAGGATGACAAAGGGGAAACACACACACACACACACACACACACACACATGCTCAGACAGTGACAGAGAACACTTACATGAATTCTAGCACTGACTAAATGTCATGGTGAAAACTGCATGCTGATAAATTACTAATATTATTTTTTAAAAAAGCATTAATGCATTTTACTGTTTTACCACTTCACAATAATGGCAGGCGAAACAAATGGTATACCCCAAAGTCCACACTCATGTACTGGTGTCTTCTGGTAAGTGTCTAATTTCTAAAGCAAAAATGCAGTCTGGGAGACCAAGATGCACCGAAGATAAGTACCGTTCAAAACTACAAAAACATCAGTAACTGTGTGCCCTGTAAATGTACAATCGTAGGTTCTCAATCTTATTGCAATACATCACAATAAATGTATGAACAAGTAAGCAAAAAAGCGGGGATTTTGAGGCAGATTGAAACACCAAAGTGGTCATAGCAGTTATGTCAAAAAGATACTGTCATAGTCATATCTACTGACCATCAGTTTCATCCTGGTGATTCTAATCATTCATTCATTTATTCATTTATTTTCCTTCTTTTCTTCCCATTCGTCCCAGCTTCCTTCATTTCAGTTATGTCCAGTTCAACCCAATAATTATGACTCTCCCTGTCACAGAATGCTGTCAGTGCTAGGGAGGATTGGCATGTGCTTATCTCCAAGACCTTTGAAGCACCACATGCTATAGTAAGTGATTGCGGTTATGTAACTCGAATGTAGGTTGTGACATAGCTCTGCTTCGTCAGACGGCATGCACTCCTGACCAAGCCTCTAACACCTTAGAAAAGTTATGCAACCATTTCTCACTGGCCGGTAATGGTCATTGAGGTCAGCATTGTCCCAAGCATCAGTGCATTTCACCCATAAAAAAAGGTTCTGGCATCTCAATCCCACTGCCCATTGCTGAAGTCTCCTTTGAGAGGATTGAGATGGACCTAAAAGGGTTGCTTTCAAAATCTGCCCGTGATCACGAGAACATCCTGGTGATACTGGACTACACCAGCCACTACCCAGAAACTGTCCCATTAAAAAGCCACCTCCAAAAACATTTCAAATGGACTTCTCTGCTTTTTAGCTGGTTTGGTATTCCAAAAGACCTGTTGAACTCTGCTAGTTGCCACTGTTAAAACACATGAAAGCATCTTTTTACCACCCCCAGACAAATGGGCAGGTGGATCATCTCAACCTTACACAAGAAAAAGGTAATAGATGAAGAAGGATGGAACTGGGATCTCTTTTGTACTCCTTGCCATCTCAGAAACTCCTCCAAGCCTCCACTGTGTACACCCCCTTTGAACTGATGTTCAGTCGACAACGTAGGGGCCTGCTCAACATGGCAAAGGAAACCTATAAAAGTAAGCCATTCACATTCTGCACCATGATCAGTCTCTTACAGGAAATGCAGGGTCACATGGAGAAGGATATCCCCATCATGAAAGAACACCTACAACAGAAGAAACAGCGCATATACTACTGGCCAGCCAGAAGAGGGACCGAATCCTTCTATTGGTACTCACTCTCCACATGCAAGTTCTTTTTGCAATGGCAGGGCCCCTATGTAAACCAACATAAAAACACTTCCCAGAAAAATGGTGCACCAGTGGCCCTATCATGTGCTTAAGGCCCATTGTTAGGCTAAAGAGGAGGAGGTAAGTCTAATGCTGGGAGATGGCATCATTGAAGAATTGACCAACCCTTGGTCCAGCCCCACGGTGAAAGTCTTCAAACAGAAAAAAGAAGATTGACGTGGTCCAATCACATTCCTGACCCACCACAAAGAAACAGGTCTGTGCCTTTTTGGTGCTGGCAGGTTACTACTGATTGTTCCTGCTCAAGAGCTTTTCGATGACCTCCACACTTTCTGGCCTTATCAAGACAAAGTACAACGGATAGACTAGACACAGTAGGCCTTCCAAACCCTGAAAGTGGCCCTTAATACTGAGAAACCCTGACTTCCAACATCATTCACTGTACACTCTGACTCAAAAGTCTTTGATACTGAGAAGCATTCGACGGTCCCCTGCTGAAACCCGCTATTGAAAATGAAGCTCTGGCCATAAACTGGGACAGTAATTATAATTTTTGCCTGTGGCAACCCTATAGTAAGTGGCTCCGTACTTGTGCTGATGTGTGTGCCCTGTCTCCCAACAGACTCCAGTCCTGAGGACAGTGCCCTCCCAGTGAAAAAGTTGGCTGTCCTGTGATGAACATACCCCCGCAACTGATGGACTGCTCCTGTATTGGTATCCACCTGCTACTGTTGAGAACTGAGCCATCTTCAGGCATCACTGGGACATTCAAGCACTTTCCGCACCACACTGCTACACTGAGCTGCAAATAAACATTTTACTGTCCATATCTGATCCCACATGCTAGGTGGTGCTGTAAGGTGTACAGAAATGTACAAGGTATACATCTTTGATTTTAATGATTTTGTTTTTAGGAAAAATGACAACTTATCCCCAGCTCTACAAACGACGCATTCTTATGGAACCAATGTAGGCTTATGAACATTATTTGTTTTTTATCTCATTTCTGACAAACCTCTCATAATTGCGATGTATTTGAACTACTTTAAAAAAAATGGGGCTTTGTGGGTAGGGCCTTCTGAGATCTGGGATCAGATGATTGACTAGGACAATGTGTCTAGTATAGCTTGAAGCTTCAGATTTCAGTGGCTCAGAGACATGTTCCAAAAGCATTTTTATCTATACTCTAAGTCCATCTAAGCTAAAGTCCAACATTGCTGTGCTGGGGATGTGGAGCCACAGATTGGTGAGTGCCCATGCAGTCCACCAAAAGCAGCTATGTGCATTGCCTACCTGGGGTAGAGATGGCACCAGGATGCACTATGGGAAGAGGGCAACCTGGTATAGGCAGTTCTCTGCAAGGTTCTGTTGGGAAACATTGGATCCTGATATTCACAAAGATGTTGTTTTTGACATGTACCACCTACCTTGATTGTCACTGTTCATGTATTAAACTGGATTGGAAAGCTAGATAAGATAAGATAAGAAAGAACTTTATTTATCCAGAGGGAAATTCTTTTGTCATCTACATGCTCAATGCAACAAGAGGAATAAAGATATACAAGGGGAATAAAGGTATACAATACAAAGTAAAAGAACCGAACAGTAGAATACTGCAAGAGGATACTTCAAACCAAACCATTTCTACATTGAAAAATCTGTAAGTGCTAGGCATTCTTGCCAAAATGAGCTTAACAACAGACTAACAGGACGCCTCTTGCACCCCTTGCTGTGCCAAAGCCTTGATCTTGTTAAAAGAAATTCAATAAATAGTCTATTGCCTCCTGGTGTCTTTTCACATCAAATGTTTTGGACAGTGTTTGGTCTTTTCCTCACTTTTGATGTAACTTCACCCTCTCTTTTTTACTAGCAATGTTTAGCAGTCTACCGCTGACATTACCTTCAGCCAGCATAACAAAAACTCACGAGGCAGGTGTTTTACCGGTGATACAGTTTATACAGTAAAAACGTCAGTAGAAAACAAAGGGAAAAAATAAAAATAATGTGGACTTTTTTCATACATCGTTGGTGCAAAAAAAAGGAAAAACCTGATGTTCAGCTTTTGATATAAATAAAGATATACCTCTGTTAGGTGCAAAAGCTCAGCTGGGTTGATCAGTGGCTACTGGGCTAATGCAGTCATACTGCAGTTTCAGTAATGTAATGTATTGTCGTGAAAAACTGCAAGGGCTTAATTCTGAAGTTATTGTACTGCATAAGAGGGTTGTTGTTTCAAAGTGAAATCTTTAACCTTCAGTTGCAGCCTCTCACCAGATGCAGCCTTATCTTTCTAAGTTCACATTCTATGTTAAATTATTATGTAAGACACCTTAGTCCTTGTCAGGGAACTGAACCTGCACAGTTTTGTGAGACACTTATGATGAAGAAAGGTTCAACTGTGTAGTTGCTTTAGTGTAAGTGGTGATATATGATCCATGACAGTCCAGCAGCTATACCAGGCTGTAATACCGCTTGTCACTTTGCTCTCCAGTGTGGAAGTTGATGAATGACACTGACACGCTTCAAGGCCATTTTGGCTTTTTGGCATGGTGTGAGAGTCCAGACTGATCCTGATTAAAGTGTCTCCCCATTAAATATTTACAGTAAACATTTACGTTCCAAGAGCACCTGCATATAGTGAAAAACCGCATTGTTGTTTTTTGTGTGAAAACATCCAGAAAAAATATATTTATTGCCACAAAAAAGCAAAAAAGGCTGAGGATATTTGCAGTTTCCGTGTTATTGTGGGGATTTCCACGTAAAACTATAAGTTTGGTTCTAAAAAAAATCTGCGTGTGACTGAATTTCCGTGTAAAACTGGAGGATTACTGTACATTGACTGATGGGTAACTATCCAGGACGGTGCATGAAAACTGAGCTTTACATTTTTGTACACGTTTATTAGCCAAAAGCTTTTGTCATGGCTAGCTTCCCTCTGGTTTCTCTGCATAAGTAAAATGTAGTTTTTGAATTTTGATGCACATGTGTAGTCCCTTAGCCACTTTTTTCAATTTGAGAATTTAATTTGAGAAGTTAAAGTCTGTTGTCTCTAAAGTTGAAAATCCTTATTCATACCTTATCTCATCATGCATTTATTTCTGTACCTCTCTTTTAACTAAGTCTGGTTTAATTCACCTTCAGACAAACCAAAGTGCTGCTGCCGGGCTTTTAACTCCTTCACATATGTAGACACACATTTTATTTTCTCTGCATTGGCTCCCAGTGGAATTTTAGGATACAGGTCACCCGCAGCTTTAGACCACTAGTCAAGTCATGAGATCTTCCCAACAAAGCCTTGTTTCTGTACCTGACACCAGGCTGAAGACTTGTGGAGATTGTACATTTCAATCTGTCGCTTTCAGACTGTAGAAGAATTTTCCACTGTAGATGGGTTTTTCAGACTGTAGAAGAGCTTTTCACTGTCAAAGAGTTTTTCAGACTGTAGAACAGTTTGGAAGCTTGGAATTCTTTAGCTATGGAAATAGCAGTGTGAATCTCTTGAAGGTGGTGGAGGCCCCAGGGCCACTAACTGAAGTCCTCAAGGAGCTATTTTGCCTTTTTTAAAGCTGTGAAAGTCTACGGTATATCCTGATTAACAAGCAACAGCCGTAGCCACCCCGCAGGTGTCAACACTTAAGGTCCCTAATGAGCAGTTTGTCCTGCATGAGTCCACTGAAAGTCAAGCCATCCTTCTGTCTTCACTGGGTATTTTTATGACCTTATGCATTTGGTAGTGTAATGCTTTCCCAGCAGTTTATCCAGGTATGATTCCTGTTCGTGAGTTTATAAAGATTTGCTTTAAATGACATTTTTAGTTGTACTATATGTATGCAATGTTTGTGTCACAATAATAATTCATAGTTAAATAAAAATTGTCATACAGGACTTTTTGCAGTTGGGATCTGAACTGAAAATCCTGCATTAGAGTTCATTAGAAAGAATTTGTGAAGACCACCAATATGCATGAACTACATATGCTTAATGTAGAAATCTTTAATTTATTGTTGTTTATCAAAAAATGTGATGAAAATATGGATTTATTATAATGATCATAACATGATAATATAGATTTTTATTTTTTTTTTTTAGCATACAGCGAATATAATTGGATTAAACTATGAACCCAGTCACACTCTGCCAAGCTGCTTGTTGACAATAAAAGTAAGGTGAAGTGCAATATACAGCAGGCTGTAAAACATGCTGGATTTAGAAACAAAATACAAAAACATACAATGTCTACAGCTGTGTCTACTTCATGGCCACACAAGGCTCTTTAACTTTATAATATCTCATGACAGACCACCATGTCAACATTGTAGTCTAAAGGTTTTATAATTTACTTCAGTTTACTTTTTAGAATGCCATTGGATTGATGACTGAAAGGCCTGGCCAACAGCACCAGTTGTAATTTTCTCATAAATCTCAGGAGTACACCAAGCAAGACCTCTTCAGTGACCTGCCCTTCACTGTAGCAGTAAACCTGGCAGGGGAGATTTTCTTTATGCAGCCATGAGGAAGATGTCACACAGGCCCACATTCACTATATGGACAAAAGTATTCTTTCTGTAGTGCATTTATCAGGTTAGGCATTTATGGTGGATCAGAAGGCCTGGCTTGCATTTGGCTTATCTGAGGCGGCAATCTATCTATCTATCCCATTTTTGTAGAGGGGATCAAACAATAATAACAACAGCTTGGTTTTATAGGCTAGAACTTATAAAAGAAAAAATGTGGAAAAAATCATAACCTATTATTCAATACAATGACTATATTTCTCTTCCTTCAATACTCAGTCTTTCTCATTTTTTTTCTTAGAACCTAACAAATAATTGTTTATGGAAATCCTGCAAATTCACGAAACCGCAGATATCCTCTGCAATTTTTTTCTTTTTCGTGACAATATTTCTCATGCAATTTAGTGCTACGTTTTAAAGAAAAATATATTTTACCAATTTTGTAACAAATGTTTATGTAAATTCATCTGAATATTCTTATACAGTAATCGTTACATTCCAAGAGCACCTGCATATAGTAAAAAACGTGTTAAAAATGCCTATTTTTATAGTGTAAACCCTAAATATGCCCAAATATGCTTCCAGAACACTTTAATTTAATTTTAAACTCAGTTTAATGCCTTAACAACAATGTAAAGGTAAATACATAATCAGAATCAGAAAACTTTATTGCTTAAAAAATGTTAGCATTAATGGTTAGCATTAGTGTGCAAAGACTCTAATATCATTGAAAAGAAACATTGAAAATACTCTCTCTACCCACATGTTTAGACAGGGCACAGCTTACTAATACTAAATAAACTGAGATAATTGTTGAAAATTGGTGGGGTTAAAACACTAAAATATAGGGACAAGACATATGCTACATGCTGCAGCGGGCTTCTTCTTCTGCTTCTTTTTATGGTGGTTGACAACTTTTCTGTGTATTACCGCCACCAGTCAGTTGGGTTCTCTGGAAAATCCGCGTACATTTCTAAATATTTTTACTGCATTTTCATTACTGTAAATTAAATTTAAATTAAATTTAAATATAAATATAAATTTAATATAAATTATTTACCCTGCCTATACCAAAGAAAATGTGCTTGCATGAATTACAGAACAGTATATACACGGGTAACATTCTAGCAGGTCAGTGTACACTGTACAGTATGAATACGGGTTTACCTTTTTTTTTAATGGTAATGTATTAAGCGGAGTTTAAATAAAATCAAAGCGGTTTGTGAGCATATTTGTGGAAATATTTAGGGTTTAGACTATGAAAATAGGCATTTGACATTTTTGTTTGCAGTTTTTCACATCACAAATTCATGGTTTTTGCTTTTTAATAAGTCACCCATGCATAGTTTTTGGTGTTACCAACCAGAAAATAGAAGAATGGAACTTATCCACTGTTTAATAAAGAATGCAGTCAACAGGTTCAAAATATGCTGCAAAATGCATGGCAAAGTGTACTGTGTGAGAAGCAGCATGGGGCAATCTAGTGGAGGAGGCATTGATGGATATGCCCCCTGCTCAAATGGGCCAACTGGAAAGCAGCTCAGTTTTTTCTCTCCAGAGTTTTCTTTGGACAGAGCATTTCGCAGGGTGGGCTCGCCTTGTCTGTCAGGGGGCAGTGCCCACCCCAGCCCCAGTCAATTACTCTTTGCATACGCCCACAATGGACTTAAAATTAAGAAACAAATTTACATAAATGCTCTGGAGTTTATGCAAATAACTGAATTTGCATTTGGTAGCTGTAAAATGGAGCTCACCATCAGGGCCCAAACGGGTGTCAATATCCCAGCTATCAACAAAATAAATAAACAAACATACAAACAAACAAACCTGTGCGACATCTGGTAACCTTTGCTGAGCCAGAAGCTATCAAAGCAAGCACACAAGAAGTTACATTCTGTACAGTAAAATACATAGCAATTTTACATTGATGTCATGTGTGAGCCGTCCTTCATCGCCTGCTTGCTCAAGAGTTATACGTAAAGCCTGAGAAGTGTGAATTCCATGTGCACGAAATCGCCTTTCTCGGCTATAGTATTGGGGAGTGGCAATGTATAATAGGAAGGTCAGAGCAGTCACAGAATGGCCAGAACCAAAGATGGTGAAGGAGTTACAGCGTTTTTTGGGTTTCGCGAACTTCTATTGCAGGTTCATAAATGCAGGAGTTAAGTAGGTTCCTCCGGGCATATCGCCATGGGCAACAACACTGCTGGGCAGAGTTCCTCAGTTGAGCAGAATACCCACAGAACTCCCTGCATCACTCCGTGACCGGCCTAATGCCCTTTGAGTGTGTGCATGGGTACCAGCCTCCGCTCTGTCCTTGGGATGGAAACAACACCAACATCCCTGAAGTGAAAGCTTGGTTCCGTAGGGCAGAGCGGGTGTGGGAGCGAGTGCACACTTCCATCAGCCGAGCTGTGCAGCGTTTTAAAACTACGACGGATTGGCGCCAAAGGGAGGAGCCTGTTTATCAGGTAGGAGATAGGGTTTGGGTCTCCACACAGGATCATGTGTTTACCATCTAAGAAACTGTCTCCTAAACGTATAGGTCATTTCATGAAGGATTAATCCTGTCACATATGAGCTTAAGTTACCAACCCACATGAGAATACACCCTGTCTTTCATGTGTCTTGTTTAAAACCCTCTATTGCAGGTCCTATGGATGATGCCACAGTGCTGGCTGCGATTGTGGTTGAAGGGGAACCAGCGTACAGGGTCAAGGAACTCTTATACCCCTTTCCCACTGCACTGGTTCCCGTGCCGGTTCCGTGCCGGTTCCCAATTTTGGAACCGGTGCCGCGCTTTT
>JBBJLR010037906.1:0-12291 GCA_037577145.1 Brachypetersius gabonensis
TTTTATTTCCATTAAAAGACTTGGCATCCTTTTGTTCCTAAGACATTGCCCTGTCGTTATTTGTATAGATATCCAACATCATATTGAGATCTGATGTATCTAATGTGTTTCTTTAAAGTGTTCCTTTAATTTTTGTGAGCAGTGTATTTCAAACTCATTGTGCTAAAATATCTACTTTTTTCACTTTAATGTTTGTATCCATACAGAAATGAAATGCTAATCCAGTAAACAAGTCATAATTGCTGAGGATCTAAGGACAAAATTTGTTAATATGTTTATTGGTCACAGGAGCACCAACTGGTTTTAGAAATATTAGAAATATTTAGTATGTTTTCACTGGTAGTTCATTGTTTGAACCTATAAAATATACAAAAAGCTTCTTGTGCAAGAACCCTGCTGAGGTGCGTTTTATTTGAATGGGGCTAATGATTAATATGAGCACTGATTACATGCGTGCACTCACTTGCATTTGTGGGCTGAAAGAATCATTGTTTTGCCTGACTGTAGGTTGGTAGGTAGGCTGTGACTGTTGGGCATCACCTGACATTTATTTAGCGCTGTGTTTGCTGTAACAGCCCTGTTTGACAGCCATTAATCCCTTAATTGAGTGCTTGGTTTGCCCTGTGCAGAGCTGGTGTCTGCAGTGGGGCATACGACACGACAGAATCGGCAAAGCTTGAAACCTTAGTTAAGCCACGGAACAGTAGAAAAAATAACATTTAAGCGCTTAAAAATGATTCAAGTTCTCAGAAAATGCTTTACATGACAATAACGTATACTTTTAATTCCTGCAGCTTTTTCCTGTGATAAGAAACCAGATTACCAGATCATTAAATATCAGCAATGTTTAGAGTCTCAAATATGCCTTCCTAATTTGACTTCTGGCTCATATTGTGTTTCTCAGGTGCTGTTCAGATGTTCTCCACTACTGTCATTGGCTGCATTAAGATGTTTGTGCCTTGCTGCCTGTACCAGCACAAGTCCCGTGCTGAATACCCGCCCAACTTTCTGATGATCATGCTCTTTGTGGGACTAATGAGGTACACCTCCCTACTGCAAATCCGTACTGTTTAGTTAAGAACAGGTTTACTTTGTAGAGAGTTTCTCTCATCTATTGACTATTACACCGGTGACATGAACACAGATGTTTGCAAAGTGACACTGCAGGCCTTAAGCTATATTTCCAGTGAAGATTTATGTGCATGTAGGGGCTATTGGTAGATCATGCGTAATATAAATAATATTTAGCCACCTCACTAGCCCTTTTTGCCTGCTAAACACTTTGTTCCTGCACATGGTGTTTCTGCTTAATCTTGAGTACATTAGGACTGTTTGTTGTGGACAAAAGATAACTGTATTCCTAGTAATGTAGCTAGAAAGCTGCAAAGAGCTTCACGTGAACTAATCAAAAAATAATCAGCCTAAATAATCAGCCTAAATGTTGCATATAAATGTGAGTTCATTCAATAAAGTAAAATATACATAAATGCAGATTTACAATATTATTAATAAAATTAAATAAAAAACCAACCTAGTATCTTTTTGAAGTACATTTTTGGAAGTCTATCCTGTTAAAGTTGTCAGTCAAGATCTTTTCAGAAATTGAAATTGAAACATCCCAAGGCAATCTACAACAGAGCCAAGATAAGTACTTTTTAGAATAATTTTACGTTTTCAGATTGATGTGGACAGTTACTGTCTATTATTTGGATGTTGGATGGTATTAGTGGAAAGTAGAAGATAGAAACGAATTTATTAATTCAGTTTAGAATTGAGTTGAAATAATCTGGATTATTCTACACATGCCCAGAGACCATGTGTAGCACCAGAGTCCTGATGCTTTACTTCAACTTGATTATAGCAACACTTATAATCATGCTGATAAGTGTAGTAACGCTTTGTTCAGTATACCATACGGTTATAAAGAACGTGTATATGTGGTTAGATTTGGATTCTTCACACACTATTCTTTGACCATACTTTTATTTAGTTATCTGATCTCCGAAAGTGAAATTAATTACGTTTTCTTTTTAAAAGTGTCTTTAAAACATACACACAATTATGCTCAACTATTGCGTAATTTGCAAATTATGCTTCATCTGCTGCGCTCCCTTGTGCTTAGCACCGCGCCCAAACATAAACAACCCAGCATGAGGACGAGGGGCATGGCGGACGAGGCCCGAGCATCACAGCTTTTTCCTACGGCAATATATAATTGTTCATGCATTTTAAGTGTTGAATTATTAAAAAAAAGATAATTTACAAATTTTGTAACATAAATATTAATGTCAATTCCGCTACATTTCCATATAAAAAAGTTTTTTCGGTACTGTCGAGAGAAAGCTTGGCATGGGATGATGAAATCCCGCTGTACTCAGAGGTTGGAAGTTTGAAAGTAGCCAATCCAAGAAAACGGTTTATTTCTCCTTGTTGCTGATTGGCTGAATTTCACCTGTGGAGCGTCTCGAGTGTTCTCATGTTCTTTGCTTTGCTCCCCGTAAAGCCCTGTATTTTTATTACTGTAAATTAAATTAATTTGTTACTGTATTTACGTGCTAATATCAAAGCAAACAACAGCACATACCAAAGAAAACGCCCTGTGCTTGAATTACAGTACAGTCTATACAGGGATAATATCTGTATTTTACATTCTAGCACTTCGGGAGTAAACTGTGCAGTACAAATACGGGTTTACTTTTACATTGTCTTTCAGGGTAATGTATTAAGCTGAGTTTAAAATGCAATTAAAGTATTTTTGGGGCATATTTGGGGGCATATTTAGGATTTACACTATAAAAATAGGCATTTTAGGATTTTTTTTTAACCACATCACAACAACGTGTTTTTTCACTAGGATAGTGGGAAAAATATATATATATTTCATTTCTTTCCCTCAGGTTCACCACTGTGGTTCTGGGGCTGGTTAGCCTGAAGAATGTAGCTGTGTCATTTGCAGAGACTGTGAAAAGTTCCGCGCCTATTTTCACGGTTATAATGTCCAGACTGATACTGGGGGAATATACAGGTAAAGTATAAATGTGTTAGGAACGCTTACTGACCTAACAGTGCAAGCATCACAGACTGTCTAACACTAAATACACTATGTGGAGAAAAATATTCGGACACACCTGTTTTTCAAGGTGTGAAGGATCTTAATGCTTCAGCACACCAAGACATTTTGGACAATGCCGTGCCTCTAACTTTGTGGACACAGTTTCTGGATTTCTTTCTATTCCAGCATGACTTTTTTTCATGTCCAAGATTAGGCTGAATGGGTTTGATTTGGAGGAGCCACACAGACCCCAGACCTCAACCCCATCCAACCCCTTTGGGATCAACTGGAATGGAGAGTCAGTCCTTCGCATCTAACATCAGTGTCTGACCTCGTAAATGGGCACAAATTCCCACAGAAACACTCCATCATCTTGTGGAAAACCTTCCAAGAGGAGTGGAAGCTTTTATAGCTGAAAGGAGGAAACCAACTCCATATTAAAGTCTGTGTGTTGGAATGCAATCTGTACGGGAAGTTTTAGTTTGGGAATAGAATTCATTCGTCACCAATTTTGTAAAAGGTTTAGCCCAATTTACTTAAATTCTCCACCAGAATCAGAGAAGGCTGATTCACCCTTATATCCATCATTAATTAGTTAATAATCAATGATTTATTTATTTATTAATAAATGTATTGAAGCAGGGATTATTAAGTATCAGTATGAACTGTATGTCCAGCAAACTAGTTCAGGCAGGATACAGCAATTAACCTCATAAAGCTCTTCTTAATTGCGCTGTTAAAAAGAGTTTTACCTGAAATAGGGGAATTAGGGATCAATTTGATTATTATTAAATATAAGAGCACGGTAATGTTATTGCAGTGGAATTCTGATAAGAAGCTGAAGTACTGGTCACACTCAGACACATTTATTTTACACGAGACAACATAAAACACACAAACTGAAAATGAATGAAATGAGGTGATAATGGTTCTGAAAGTTACTGGAGCTTCATGAACAATTCAACTCAGTAATTAACGAAGATTAGCACATATTTCACTCCTTGCACCAAGTTATCAAATTTTAGGAAACTGTACACTTATTGACTGATTTGGAGTTGAAGGTTGTTCAGAAGTTGTCTAGAAGCTGAAGATGATTGCAGTTCTTGAAAGTTTCTGCTCTACTCCTCACTGCTGTTCTTCGGAAGAGGAGTATATTGGAGCTCCCTTGGAGTTTCAGAGTGTGGGTGAAGTTCAGAGTCTTGGGGTTAGACTGTGTTGGTCTTGGAGTTTCAGAGTGTGGGTGAAGTTCAGAGTCTTGGGGTTAGACTGTGTTGGTCTTGGAGTTTCAGAGTGTGGGTGAAGTTCAGAGTCTTGGGGTTAGTCTGTGTTGGTCTTGGAGTTTCAGAGGTGAATGAAGCAGTGGAGCGGACGGCTTTCTTTTCTTCAGGTGTTCTTGCTGAGTTTATCTTCTTCTGTTGCTCTCTGCTCAACTCTGCCCATGGAGTGAACTGTGATTGGTCCTTTATGCTCAGGGCCTGGTGGTCCTTGTCCCCCATCTTCTTTAACTGCTAGCCAATCACAAGGCCAGACCAGTCACAAAGGGGGTCTCCCTCCCTCGGGCCCTGAGGCTGGCAGGAAGGAGTCAGTTTATGATTTCGCGAAGTGTGGAACTTTTGAATAAAGTTCATAACTTTGGAATAATCTTTGGTTGAAAGTTTAGACTTTTGTTTCTTAGGGTGATCTCCCGGCCGTTTAGACATCAAACACATTATACTTTCGACAAACATTTCACAGATTATGGCTTAATTTACCTTCGCAGTCTAATTGCAACCATAATTATTCAAACCGAACTTCAAAACGCCTGACTATCATGTTGTTGCAATTCCCTTTAGTAATCAAGCAGTTCCCATCCTTATACGTGTTCAGAGATTTAAGTTTTAGTTCAAACCAGTGAGATATCTGTCCCTTTGTGCACATGGCCTGAGTCAAAGGGTCGTTTATGACTTCAAAACTAGGTTTTAAACGCTACTATAAACATGGATATTACAGCTCACTGTTCATTTCAAGACCAAACATTTATTTCATCATGAAGGAAAGAAGAAACTTGAAGAGCTATGCGTTCTTCGTGTCTTGTTTATTCCAGGGTGATGTGCAAATTAAATAGGGAGAGTTAGCTCACAGGATAGTTGTTGCCAAACACACGTTTACGAATTCAAGTAAATTTGAAGGCGTGTAAGAAACCTTGAAATTCATCCTTTCCCTTTCTTTTCTGAAGGGTTCAATCTGTGGGTGCTGAAAGGAATGCAGGGGTGTCTCTGGCAGCGTTCATGGAGGGGAAACCTTGATAAGATACCACATTTTATTGTCTTGGGCTGCTAAGGGTTCAGTTTGGGCTCGTAACTGTTTTCTTCAGCGGTGACAAACCACAGGCCTTCCGGTTCGGAGGAGCCCTGTTCTAGACCTGTGCTGGAACTCTGAGGGAGGTGTGGCCTTTCTGATGGATCAGACAAATGTCATTTAAGTCCCTGTCGGTGTAATGGTCAGGCGTCCCAACACTTGTGTTCATTCATAGTAATTTAAAGGGACACTCTGACAAAAAAACCCATTAACATCAGATCTACTTTCACATCTACCCTCACTGTGCCACAGTAGTCTAAAGCGCGAGAGTTTCTGATTTAAACAAAGGGGAAATCCCCTTCTGCTGTTCTTGGATGGAACTTTCAAGAGAAAAATTCTGCATTGGGGTGGGTTTTAGTGGTGGGCTTCAGTGAAAGCTATCTTTAAATACATAAAAGAGCAATCAGGAATGGGTGATGCTGGAATTCTCTTTTAGATGAAAGCATAGTAAACATTCACAGTTGTGCCCAGTGAGAAATACACAATCTCTAAGTGATAGTAGTTCACTTAAATGTTCATTATGGATCTATATCATTTATACCCTACATTTGTGTTTAAAGCATTGTGTGTTTCATATTGATTTTTGTTTTCATCTCTGTTTGTCTTTGCTGTCAAAACAAACAATTTCCTCCAGGATCCATAAAGTATTCTGATCATATAGCTCTTAAATAGTTACGGTCAATACTACAAACTAGCCTTGATTGTTAATGTGTTGTCTGTATGTGCCAACCGATGTGTGCATTACAACTAAACATTTCGCTGGGTGTCTGGAACACTGTGTTCAGCGTTAAATCCTCAAGCAGAAAAGGAAATGTACTGGTGCCTAAACTTTTACATACATGTTGATGCCACATTATTGCAGCCCCCACACAGGTTTTGTCCACTGATGGTGTTTTTGTGTTTGGTCGACAGGTCTCTGGGTAAACTTGTCTTTGTTTCCAGTGATGGCTGGTCTGGCGCTCTGCACTGCCACTGAAATCAGTTTCAACATGCTGGGCTTTTCTGCTGCTCTCTCTACCAACATTATGGACTGGTATGTGCTTTTACTCTCAACTGAATGAGTTTTACAGACATGTGGGAGGTCTGGGGTGTGTTTTAGGGGCAGATATACTATTAATTTTGTTGCTGGGGGTGTGGGCTTAGGGGCATAATCGCTTTGTTGATGTGGAGTAGAGGCATAAACATGGAGTAGAGTCTCCCACATATTGACTAGCCGATCTATACGACATGCTAACCTCTACAACCCAGCTGTGTTCAAACATAAGCTAATAACATATTTGAAGAGGATCTTCGTGATTTACAGCACAGAGTAAAGGACTTAGAAACACAAGCTTAAAAACAGCTCTACAAATTTGTGCACTGCAGGAGCTGTGGATTGATTTCTCTCTGCCTGTAGAGCAGAGATGGCCATTCAGAGATGGATGATGGATATGTGTGAGAGACGGAGACAAAAGGAGAGAAAGGGGGGATCTGGGCAAATCTACATGCTGCACATGGCACTAAAAATAAGATTTTGTAAAATCAGCATGCAGCGATCAGTGTAGCCACCACAAATTAATAAATCATTATAGACCATTATAATACATGTTAAACTAAAAAGTACCTGTCCTATCTTGTTTCAGGGTTATTATCAGTACTGGCTGCTTTGGGGCACCATAACTCGCCAAAAACTAAAACCAAAGTACTTTTTGTAAGTACAAGCACAGAATTTGAGAGTTGTCAGTTACATAAAAAATATTTTACAGTAATTTACAGTACAGATGGCAGTACAGTACTGTAAAATTTACAGTAGGCAACTGTGTTTATTTTACTATTTACTACTGTATACTACTGTATACTGTATACTATTTTGTGGTAATTTACTTTTTTTTATTACAGTACAATACAGTTCATCTAAACTACTGTACATTACTTTAAACACTACTGTAAAAAACATTTCATGTAGTTTAGTAACAGCTCCCTACTCTCTCCCACACAGAGCAGGCAGACCGGCAGGCTTCCATTGTGTTTTGTGATTTTTATATATCAAGAACCGAAATAGGCACGAAGGCCCACAGAGACCAAACTCTATGAAAACCAGTGCATGCGTAACGGTGGGTGTCGACAACCCTGAACATTTATACTTGGACCCAAACGCGTTCCCACCAGTGACACAAACTCAATCAGTTAATGCAAACACAAAACAGCTGAGACCATCACCCCCTTAAAGCACTAGCTCACCCCACACAATAACTGGAATAAGAAAACCCAGGGCGACCTCTATTGGCCGTCCACCCACATTACCCCCTCAAACCCTTACAAGTTTATGGTAGTGTCTTTATTAAAAGAATAATACAGTGTAGGACAATATGCTAATTACAAAAATGCTACAGTACACCTGCAGTTTTTATTATAACATTTAGCCTGCATTTATGAGCCATTTACACTTACTGTAATTTTCCTCTTTTAAAGCATATTAATGAAACAAAGTTTTGTAAACAATGACCCAACTGTCACCTGTAATGCGCTTTAAACCGTTAACGGATTGACAGAAAATAATCTGAAACCATGAATAAGTTCCACACGTCTTTTCTGTCCATTTTTTCAAATAAAAGTTCACACACAGTTTACAAAAAGGCGACTTGAGAACATTTTTACATTTCCAGTGAAATGAACAAACTAAACGTTAAGTTTACAGGAGCAGCAGATAGACAAAGGGAACAAAAGCTGCAAAAATGTTTCCTCATATCCCAGATCCATATCTCAGCTTGGCCACGTTTTAGAAACACAGAAGAACACCAGTAATAAATAATAATCCCTGTTAACCATTGCGTTTTACTTCACTGTGAAATCTGGTTCGCAGAAAGCTCCGACACAAAACTATAAATGAACATAAATCTTGGAACTGTGTGCTACCTGCAAACAAAATGGTTCTACTTTATATGAAGTCCCATTCAAACTCAGTTTTCTTAATAGTGAGCAAACCTGTGGTTTGATGGCAACAGATTTCTTCTGGACAAGCTTTCCTGTCTTTCTGCTCTTTGTTTTTCCTTTGCTTGCCTTTAACCCTCTCTCTGGACTGATATTGAAAAAATCAATCAAACTTGTGTGTAATAATTTGGAAAACTGTTTTTTCTGTGTATGTCAGAGTGTATCTCTGGGTATGAGTGTATTTTTGCATGTATGAGTGTTTATATGTGTGTGTGAGAGCATGTGTGCTGTGTGTGTTTCTGCACGTCGTTATTGTCGGACGGAAACCTCATATGTTCAAAACAGCCATTTTTCAGGAAACTCAAGAAAACTGTTTGTTCTTAAAAAAAAAAATTAATACTGTCATCAAATTTGGTATAATGTCTTGAGATATGATTACATTTATGGTATTATATTACTGTGTGTAAGGTTTTATTGCCTATATTTTTGCTAAATCTTTCTTTAACGGATTTACGTGGATTTTGACCGGCACATATGGCCATAGGAGTTCGTGCCATTTTTGATTTTAGCGGCTGCGCTGCGTCTAGACAGAGCCTCTGTACATGAACTGGCTACCATTCATTGCATCAAGATCAATTAACACTTTATTAAAGCCTACAGCTTGTCTAACAGGGTTGATTAGCCTTTATTCTTGGACCAATGAACTGACAAACATAACAGAAGCCTGATGGTGATCAGAGGGAAATGTTTTACTTGCTGAGATCATTTTGAAATACAGCGTCACTAAACGTCGTCTTCTAGTTACTAACTGGCTCCATAGTGCCATCTTCCTAAAAGGAGTAAAAAACAGAACTGAAAACTACAATGAATATATTTTTTATTAATATAGTAAATAAAATGTTACATATTCAATATTAGACAGATTTGTGAACAATATATGAGAGTAATGGGTCTTTTGTGTGTGTAGGAAAGGGTTCAGACCTTTGAGTTGAGCTCATGAAAAATGGGAGCAAATACAAAGGTGGTGTTTTTGTTTTTTTCCATTTATATTTTTGTTCTATGTAGAAAACGTACTGCCTCACAAAATTCCCCTCTTCCTGACATTATATCCAGCAGTCATTTCTCCAGTTAATTTTAAGGGGCATTTAAAACAGCCAAAGCCACAGGACTAATAACCACTAATGTCCTAATGTTAAATATTCTTTAGCCATAGTTCTTATGTTCTGCAACAAGAATCGTTTAAATACAGAAGATAATGTTCACTGATTATTGTTCCTTTTCTGTTGTAGTTTACAAAATGTATTCTCTAAGAAACTGCTAAGTGGGGACAAATATAAACTCAGGTAAGTTTTTTTTGGTGTTCTCAGCCGTGTACTTTATTCTAAGACTGCATTAATATGATGACTGGGAAATTTCAGCCAAGGCCATTATATCAGACATTATGTCAAACACTGTAATGTAAACATACACATACCTTCTGTCTGTACTCATCTGTTTTAGTCATTTATAACCCCTTCGATGGTGGGAACCCCTTTTGAACTGAGAAATTCTTGCAGCTTCTAACAGAGCCGTTCAACAGGGCAGTGATTTATGATACAGTAGTCTTTTCAAAATCTCGTCTTACAGGCATGTCTCTTTTTGCATATTTCACATGAATTAATAATGATTTGAAAATCAAATGCAATTGAACACTTTAATTTTTGGATTTCTGGAAATGCAAAATAAAGTCGGTTAGCACTTTTATAATAAGATTGCAATATTTTATATCTGTACTGTGAGCCTCCTGTTCTACAAGAAAGCGGTTTATTTGTTATATTGATTAGTTTTAACTCCTATCAGCATGGCATGGCAACTCCTATCAGTCAGGAAGAGTGGAAACCTGTCCCACTTAAATTTACCTGAATAGGAAATGTGATCCTAAACTGATTTTCATAGTAAGCGAGCTCGAGTTTTCATGACCTCTCTGTGCCTTCTGTAGTCCTCCGGAGCTGCAGTTCTACACCAGCGCTGCTGCTGTCGTCATGCTCATTCCTGCCTGGGTCTTCCTCATGGTCAGTCTGCTGATCTTGAACTGTCCTCCCCCTTTGCTCACTCCCCTATTCACTGGCCTGTGGAAGGAAAAACAGAACCTGGGTCAGCTCTGGGTTTGATATACATGGGCCTGTTTTTATGGGATTTAGTGGCATTAGAGCTTCGAGCCTGTGTTGGCGAGAGTACAGCGATGCTTTAAAAGTTTGTGAATGTTTTCTATACTTCTGCATTGATGGGTCATAAAACATAATTTGATTTTCAAGATTTTAAGTTATAAAAGTAGATAAAGTGATCGCAATTAAACAGATTAGACAGACTAGTATACTTGCCCATTTATTTGTAGAGGAAAATGATCCAGTGTTAGAAATTTGGTTCAGATTTAATGACTGGCCTGAATGTCTCACTGTAAAATTGCAGTGTTGGGTAAGTTACTTTTAAAAAAGTAATTAATTACTAATTACTTAATCAGTGTTTTATTTAAAATACTAATTACTGTGTCTGAAAGTAACTTAATTACTCAATAAGTAATTTAACTAAAAATTCTTAAAATCCCCTAAAAACCTTGAGTGGACAAACACTAGAAATTAAACTTTACGCTTTACGTTGTAACTGTAATTAAAATATCTAAAAATGAACAGTAATCAGTTACTCTAACTTTTCGGTGGAAAACACCCAACACTGTAAAATTGTAACTGACAGACTTCATCCGTAACCATCGCCTCATGTTGCTGCAGGATAATGCACGGCCCCATATTGCAAAGATCTGTACACAGTTCCTGGAAGCTGAAAACATCCCATGACTAATATCTGGGCATCAGTTATAATTAAGGATCTCCCGCAAATGCAACAGAAATGTCTAATGACTAAAGAGTGAACGCCTGTCTATTGTGTGTCTTCAGGACTTGCCTGTGATACAGACTGGGCAGAGCCCCGGACTGAGGCAGGACATTGTGCTGCTGTTGTTGCTGGATGGCGTCCTGTTTCACCTCCAGAGCGTCACGGCGTATGCACTCATGGGACGCATCTCGCCTGTCACCTTCAGGTAAACAACACTTCTCTCATTCACTTATCTTATTTTTATCTAATCCTGAATAGCTTATTAAGGTTTGCTTAATAGTGAAAAATGACGACCCTGTCCGCATTGTTTGAGTTGTGTGAAGATGGATGGAACTCCAGGAGTAAAGGTCAACTTTCACCCGACAGAATTTCTTCATGACATTCCAGACACATAAATGTAATCATGGATTACTCGATTTACAACAGTGGTCAACAACTTTCTCCTAAACCGCGTTTTAAATACTCACGCTTTGTTTGAGCCTTGCATTTGTGCACTTGACAGCATGTCTGTTATGATGAGAACCAAACAAATAAAAAGATATCTGACCTGGTAAGGTACCCTTTAGCCCACATACTGCTCCCCGCCAGAGATCGGGACTCGAGTCGCACTTAAGCCGCAGGAACAAAGACTTGTGACTTGACTTTAGACTTCCCTCGACGACTCGACTTGGTAAAATCTCTGCTCCCTTGTTGGCGGTAGTCCACTGCTTCACTTGGTGAGTGGGTTAAAATACAGAGAAAGAATTTCACATTGTTCACATTGTACTGTGGTGTGTTCATGTGTGACAATAAGAGTTTAAATTACATTTAAATTAAATATTCACTTGATTGCTGCCGTAAACATCACAAAGGAATAAAAATGTTGCTGCTTTACCACACACTCCCATATGAATTAGAAATCATGGAGGCTCTGAAATTCACATTGTAGGTGCATCATTTCCACTGTGAGAGACAGAATGTAAAAAAAATTTATGATTTGTAAAGAATACATTTGTGTTGCTCTGCTGCACATCAGTATTTGAAAACCTGGCAATCAGTAAGAATTCAGGCCCTCAGAGACTGTTCCTCTGCCTTTAAGAGTCCAGCTCTACTCCACTCAGTAATCCTGATTAGTAGAACCTGTC
>JBBJLR010037916.1:0-12291 GCA_037577145.1 Brachypetersius gabonensis
ACACACACACACACACACACACACACACACACACACACACACACACACACACACACACACACACACACAAGGATTAATAGGCGGTTGTTAATATTAATAGGTTTTAGGGAAGTCTTTCAGGTCTATTATGGAGAATGTGCTGAAGTTCCTTTTACACATTTGCATACACACACACATACACACACACACTCCCGCATACACACACACACACACAAATACATTCTCACCACACTTTTATACATCTGCTTTCATAGTCTCGGCTTGGTTTCATGATTGAGTCTAGTGAGAGATAGCTGTGTGTGTGTGTGTGTGTGCGGGAGTGTGTGTGTGTGCGGGAGTGTGTGTGTGTGTGGGAGTGTGTGTGTGTGTTTGTGCTCCCAAGAAGTTTCTTGCCCCCATTTATCTTTATCTCTTTATCTCTTTTACCTCTCTTGCTTTCTTCATGCTTGTCTTTCTTCTCCTCTCATTTTTAGTTTTATTTCTGTCTCTCCCACTTTCTTTCTTTTTATTCTTTCTTTCTCTTTCTCTCTCTTTCTCTTTTCTTTTTCTCTTTCACCCTCTCTCTCTTTTTTTGAAGGACCCATAGATGTGCAGACATTAGTTGTTCTCCAAGCTTCAGCATAGGCACGGTAGCTTTATGCTGATGTTCTTTTCTGTAGCACCACACCCTTGGTCCAGTTTCTGATGATCAGACTTGGTGCTGCTGTCATCAGTAAACAAGAAAAAACCCACACCAGCAGGATCAGTTATGCTGAAAGGACTGATGTTCTGCTGTCCACCCCAGGTTGTGGTGGTCAGATGGTGCTGGTGTCTGGACGTAAGGATGTTGCGGATTCTATATGTCTTGTTGAAAAAATCAAACAGGATGTAAGGACCCTCGTAACAGATGATGCATGGAATCTTTCTTTAAGGAATCCTCTGAGGTTTATCTGGAGAGTTTGTCTCCTATTTTTATTCCATGTATGTCGCTTTCCACGCCAGTGAAGAGTAACGCGGGTTCACAAAGGCTAATCTGTTCCCATGATTCGTGTGTCATTGTTCTTTGCTGACTCATCGTTTGTATCAGTTTTCTTTGTGACTGACCCCTGAAGAAGGAGCTTACTCTGAAAAACAGACGCGTCCGCCGGAGGATCTAGCCTCATGCATCCTTTCTGCAACCTTACAGTGAAACTGGTGTTGGTTTTTAATGTGTTTTCAGTGTAGTGGTAGTTTTGTGTATGTAATTCAGCAAAAATGCCAGTTGTAGCTGGATCGTACTGATATATATTTTAATTGTTTAATTGATTGACTTAATTAAATTAACTAAATATAGTAGTGAAAATGTCTGTGCTTGGTTTATAAATAACATTTTCATAATGCAATTTCCTTATTTTTGTTATCAGTAATCTGAACTGAATTATTTTATAGTTATTATTGTTATTCAGTTGTATTATTGTCAATGAGCAGATTTTAGTCTTTTTAGTTGATGTTGATGATCCTGGAAAAAAAACTGTCAGCAAGCACTTCAGTCAGGAATTTTGTTGACGGGTTAACACTGAATGAAACAGAGTGAATTTCTGTTCTTTATTCTCATGATTAAGTTCTTTAGTCTCATAATGGCTATAAGAGGCTGTAAAATATCATTGAAAAGAAGTTGGCATCTACACCAAGTCACCAGTTTATTATGTACATTCAGTTTATAGGTCAATAATTGAATTTAAATTCCATAGTAAGAACATCATACCATAGTTCCATAGTAAGAACTTCAAACAGCTGTAAAGCATGGTGTCGGTAGTGTCAAGTTGTGGGGGCGTTTTGTTATCTCAGAGCCTTGGCATTTTGCTATAATTCTGCTCTATCAGAACCTTCTACAGGGGAACATCCGGTCACTGGTCCGTAATATGAACCTCAGGTGTGATCAACTGTAATCAGCACAGAACCACTTCTGAATGGTCCCAAATAAAGAAAATGAAGGTTCTGGAGTGGCCAAGTCGAAGTCCTGACATTGAGATGCTGTGGCAGAACCTTCTTGTTCGTAAACCCTTCAACGTGGAAGAATTCTGAATATGAATGAAAGCAACTCTGCAAAGAACAGTGGGCCAGAATCCCTCCACACTGACCTGAAAGATCTTCAGTTAGGAGTAGCAATGGGTATCGGTACCTGGTTCTGGTTCCTGACTGGTCAGTACTGAAATCTGTAGAATCTGCTGTTGCTGCTGTCTGTTCCGCTCTGCTCTTCACGAACACACATTTATTGATCAGAACATTTGTAGCGATGCTAAACCATCATTATTCATACAGGACTCAGCTTAGAGCTTTATTTCTCAAATAATTGTGAGAAAAATAACTGCTAAATCTTCTTACATCTTGTTATGTGACATTGCCATAGAAAGATTATAGGGAGGTATAAGCATCAGTATTGGTATCAGTAAAGATCTGCAGCTGTTGTTGAAAGGGGAAACCAAACTACTTATTAGGTTTTGGAAGCAGGAACTTATGTGAGGATCTGAAACCACTTTCTGTGACCAATAATTGTGTGCTAATTTATTGAGGGACATTGTTTGCACACAAAGGCTTCTTCCTAGTTACCCATAGGATCATCTCTTTGACTCCCTTCACTGGTTGACCAGAGTAAGACAAGTTCCCCTTGGTCGAGGTTTTTCCTCCAGCTTTAGTGAGATTTTCTTTGCTTTTTTTTATCTTTGGTTTGCTCGATAGCATCTTGGACCCAGATTCAGCATCAGCTGTACAAAAGTACTATAAAAATACACTGGGGTGAATTGAATAGTTTAGTGGAGCTTTGATAGGACTTCATCTCTAATAGAACTTCAGTAGCAGCTCTTAATTGTAAGTCTGGGTTTATTGGTGTGAGAGACTCTGTAATACTTTGTAGTCCACAACGAAAACATATTTCTAACACCAATAAACCCAGACTTACAATTAAGAGCTGCTAGATGAGTAAAATTCTATCAGAGATGGAGGTAGACCGCCAAGGTCCTATCAGATCACACACAGTTATTTAAGTCATTAGTGTGTTTGTGTTGAGCTAGTTGTTGACATGAACATGTAGATGTTCTCCTCAGTGCTCAGTGAAGAGGAAGGTCTTTAATCTTTGAAGACCGTGAGGGTCTCAGCAGTTCTGACGATCAGAGAAAGTTTGTTACACGACGTAGTGCCAAGGCTGAGAGGAGTCTGTATGCAGGTCCTGATCTCTTGTGATGTTGTGATGTTGCCTCATAAATCAAGACAAGAGTGTTTGGAAGTCGACTTTCCTTTCGGGGTCCTTTGGGAGACCCCGCTTGGCCATGACTTGAGCACATTGCATGGATCAAGGCTAAAAATAAAGCGGCTTTTGGAAGACACACAGGATGACATGACCAGCGGGTCCTGTTCTGACCTCACGTTCCCCAAGAAAGCAAACTAGTGGGGGTCCCAGATGAAAGCAGGGATAAGGCAGGATGCCATGAAAAAACAAGGGGAATTTGGTTTAATATGCAGGGAAAAGAGGTTAGAGAAACAGAAGAGAGAACGAGGAGGAGAGAGGGAGAGAACGAGAGGGGGCTTGACGGTGGCTGGCGATAATAGAATGTGTTGTTTTGCTTGACACCACAAAACCACAAAGAGGGCTTATCTGTGATACAATGAGGTTTGGCAGCAGAGGAGACTAGCGAGGCCTGTGGGGGAGAGAGAGAGAGGGAGGGAGGATGAATGACTCTCAGTCTCAATGGGGCGAGAGTAGCTGACTGTCGGCTTCGTTCAGGAAAGAAAACGCTCACGGATTCACACCTCCACTCCTCAACATGTTCTTCTCTCGCACTTGCGTTTGGAAGAAGTAGGCCAGGGAATTGTGTCGCACATCGCTCAGAGACGTCAAACAAGCTGGTGCTGGAATTTTCTTACGAGCAGCAGAAAACAGAGTTGGACCTGGAGGAACTGCGTTTGGTACAATGGAGCTATGAGGCTAATGTAGCTCTGACAAAGGTTAATGTTAATTACAGTTGAATTAAAGTTGATTTGCAATAATAAATGTGATTTATTATTATTAAGCTATTAGCTTGCAGGTCATTTCAGTGTTCATTGTGAAGATAACAGGTTAACAGGCTCTTCTAACAATAACCAGAAGTACTAGTAGTAAAACTTAACGCTCAAAGAGCTGTGTGATATGCATAAAATATCGGCCACATATTGCGATTGCAATGCCTTTCAAGACATCACTTTTCTGGAATTAGTCTGTTTGTGTCCCCTGATCCCTACTGTCCATAAATGGAAAATAAGCTACATAAACAGCCTGTTTTCAAATCAGTTTTGTATATCAGAAAAACAACACATTTAAATGCATCTCTTTATTCTGAGATCCGCCTATTCATGCAGATGTAATGGATTTTGTTTGGATTACACCCAGTAACTCACCTGGTCAGCCTGTTAAAAATACAGTGATTGGTTCAAGGCTCATTTGCATATTGCAGCCTTTTGTATTGCAGCAATGTTGCAGTAATGGTTAGTAGACAATATATCGTCCAGCCCTATTACTGAGGTACAATTTCCTCATAGATTCAGTGAATAGCTAAACTGCACATCTGGATCTTGCCTGCACAATAAACTTCTATCACTTGTTTGCTGCGTTGGCCCAGTAGCTTGTTGCAAACATAAGACCCTACACCCCACTTCCTTCTGGGGTTTTAACAGTGTCTGCATGGACAGCTGATATTTACATTTATGGCATTTATGGCATTTAGCAGACACGTTTATCCAAAGTGACTTCCATTCCCTAACTACGGGGGGCAGTCTCCCTGGAGCAGCTTGGGGTTGAGGGTCTTGCTCAGGAACCCAGTGATGGTTTGCTGAAGGTGACCCATGACCTCATGGTCCAGAGGCTAGTATGAAGCAATAAAACTAAAACACACAAAGAGCTGTGCGATATGTGTTCTCTCCCCACAAGTTGCTCCAGGCTTCTGTCTTTTCATTTCTTTTCACTCTGTCTTTTTTCACACTGTGTAAAGTGTGAACCCAAGCCTCTGTTGATGTCCTTCACTTCTCCCCCTGGCACCGATACACACCTTTTCACACTCACATTCTCTCTCACACTCCTTGTTTACCCTTCACACATTCACAAGGAGCACAAACACACACACACACACACACACACACACACACACACACACAGAGTGAAAGCAGGCCTGTGTTTTTCTCCTCCCTGTCCCAGGCACCAGTGTTCATTAGCAGCACACACTGCTGCTCTCTCTTTCTCTTCTTTGCACAAATTCTCTCTTTTTGTGTCTCTCTTTCTTTTGGACGCTTCTCAATGATGCTCTGTGAAAGGGGAGCAATGGTCTGCCTCATCTAGCCCTTGACCACGGAAATTCCTTTTCTCCCCCCTCCATACTCTTTCTTTAACACCCCCCCTCCCACAGACACACACCCCATAATCTTTAATTAAGAAGACATTTTAATTTGACCTTTTTCTAGTTTTTGAGTGAACTGAACGCTGAACTGAACTATAACGCTGAACTATAACATGTGATGCAATCTGGTTGACATTAGTCAAGTTAAATTAATGTTACTTAAATGAAGATTATATTATCTAGATACAAAATATGGTCTAACTTGTATTAGTAAATACGCTCACATTGCATGGCTGTCAATAGTATTTTGCTAGCGATTAACCTATTGATTTAGTGATTAGTCGATTAATCTAAACCATGAATTCATGGCTTTTATAATGAATGTAATTAGCAGTAACAAGGACAAAATGTATTTTAAAAGTTTCCCCTTTAAATGGGTACGCTTATGGTGTCTTTTCTGGTGATCCATGTGGTCCTTCATCCAAGTCGGTGCTGGTGTGTTTTCTGCAAGGAGCCGGTTCTTCTTTGGTTTGCCATTGAACTTTGGCTCAGTGAACAAAACTGATTATCAGGGGCTTTTATTTTGAATACGGTATTTAATTTATTTGTGCCTGCATCATGCACCTATATCATACAGCACTGTGGGAAAGTTGAACCACCCTTCATTTCTTCATATTTTCCATCCGAACTGCCAGACTTTCTTGTATTTTTAATGTAGTCTTGAGGAACAGTTCTCCAGGCTTCCTGAAGGACTTTCAAAGACTCTCATTTTCAGTCCAGTCCCTGAACCTGACCAGTTTCCTGTTTTTGTTTGTTCAAGCAGAACAAAGCAGATCTAACTTAAGGAACAGATGATTCCAGATGATCAGGCGGTGATCAGTATACTGGTGGTGCCGAATGCTGACTGGTTGGAACTCCTTTATCTAGGCACTTTGCAGCCTGTCACTGTAAAACATTGGTCATTTCTTTCATTTAATCTACACTGAATACCAAAATAAGTCAGTTTGACAGCAATAAGGTGATTAAAAGCAAAATATAAAGAAATGACGGGTGGTTCAAGACTTGCACAGTAATGTGTATACATTGACAAGTTTTCCCTTGAAAAGATGTACTTTTTTACTGCAGATGCTCCTCGAGGACTTGATGATGTTATGTCTGATCTGCTCTCCTCTGTATGTTCCCTCAGCGCTCTGCTGGGGCATTGGCATGGCCCAGGGATGAATGGCGACGGGGCGCCCAGCAGCCCGGAGCTCTCCTCCTCGTGCCCGCCGCCCGACTGGAAGGAGTTTTGTGAGCTGCATGCCCGTGCCTCTGCCGCTGACTTTGCCCACAAGTTTCGCCGCTTCATCAGCGAGAACCCATGCTACGACTCGCCGGGGGCCGACGCCAGCTTCTCACAGCACTTCGCCCGCCACTTCCTGGACTGTTTTGCAGCCATTCTCAACCAAGTGCGGGAGCAAGACTCGCCCGGTTCCGCCCCCAAGTACAGCATCGTGCCCTTTGCGGGCCTCCGGAGCTGCCCTCCACCCTACGGCCACGACCTCTACCAGCGGCGCAAGGACGCGGGCGCCTCCAGCGAGTCATTGGACAGCATGGAGAGTGTGGGAGGAGGAGGAGCCGGGGGAAGCTCAGCCCCCCACAAAGTGCCGGCCCTGGGACAGTCACGTAGCTCTGAGGACGTGTCCTTGGGCCACCACCACCCTAAAGCTCGCTTCAAGAAAGGCTTCTCGCTGCGCAACATGAGTTTGTGTGTGATGGATGGGGTCAGAGAGATCTGGCATCGCCGGGCTTCGCCGGAAGGAGACAGGAAGGCTAATGGAAGTGAGACTGGAGGGCCTGATCGCTGGAGCCAGAAGCTGAGGTTGGCCCGCGGTTCACAGAGCCACCGGGGGGCTGAGCTGCTGGAGATCCAGAGGGAGGGAGCGCTGCGCTACATGGTGGCTGACGACACCAACTGTGTGGGGGCAGCGCAGTGGCAGAAGTGTAGGCTGCTGCTCCGGAAGACAGGAGCTGGTTCGGAAGGTGGCGAGAAGTTCTTACTCGAGTTTTATGTCCCACCAAAGGTAAGAACAGAATCCTATCTTAGTTCTATAGCCCTTTGATGTCTTTGCAGTTTCTAACTTTGACGTAGTCTGATATGGAATCAGATTTGTGCCAAAATGTTGAAACAAATCTTTCCTAATATCAAACAAAATTCATTCAATATTCACTTTCGCCGCTAGTTTTTCAGTTTCACTGCTGGCTTTTCAGTTTCGCTGCTGCTAGTTTTTCAGTTTCGCTGCTAGTTTTTCAGTTTCGCTGCTATATTGAGCAAACAAGCGCATCATCTAGTATGATTTAGGGGCCCTTAATCATTCCAATTATGAAACAGATCAGCATAAAATAGTTTTTATAGATATTTTGGAGGGATACATGCAGGGCATTATAAGGCAAATCGTTCCCAAAGAAAACTGGTTTTGCTCAAATGTACTACTGTTTTACCATAATCAACATCCTTATAAACACTCAGAGACACATGGAGCTTTACTAGAGAGTAAATCACATAGCACCTTGCATTTCTTTACAATGTACTTAGTATCAAACCAATATTGAAAAACTCTTTACAGGATTCAGTTTATGTATAATGGGGCACAATTTCAGGGAATTCTCCTGTAAAGGAGCCATCTGCAAGATTTACATTTACATTTACAGCATTTGACAGACGCTTATATCCAAAACAACTTCCATTCCCTAACTATAAGAGACAGTCTCCCTGGAGCAACTTGGGGTTAGGAGTCTTGGTCAGGAACCCAGTGGTGATTTGCTAAAGGCAGGCCATCACCTGAAATCATAGCAGACATGACGATGTTTATGCTGTTGTTTATTGTTGGTAATGTTGGTGGCTTGGTGGGTCAGATACTAGCCTCTGGACCATGAGGTCATGGGTTACCTTCAACAAACCACCACTGGGTTCCTGAGCAAGACCCTTAACCCCAAGCTGCTCCAGGGAGACTGCCGCCTGTAATTAGGGAATGGACTTCGCTTTGGATAAAAGCATCTGATAAATGCCATAAATGTAAATGTAATTAAAATATTTTAACATTATTCTCATTTGTTCATCAAAGCTGTCATCTGGCATTGAACAGATGCATAGGAATAGTGCTGATGGGAAGTGCTTGTATGTTGTTCCACTCTCAACCTAGCAGTGACACTGATGTGTATAAACCCCACTGATGTAATCTGAGAATAGTCCATCTCCCAAATAAAACGTCCACAAACTGACCAATGCTAGGGGGTCTGATCCTTCCTACAGCAGTTACAAAGGCACTTTTCCACTGGCACAAAGAGCCATGCCACACCGTGAAATGGCCAATTTATTTGTAATAGACATGTTTTTCTATTACAAATAAATTGACCTGTACCTGGGCCATACCTGTGCTGCTCGATGGCAGGGCTAAAAAGGGGCCGCAGCTGAGCCGACAACACCACTGCTTTTTTGATTGGTCAAAATGTTGTCATGACAACAGACAGACTTGGAAGCAGGCTGTTTATGAACACTGTGAGAAATGTGAAGGTGTATCAGGACATCGCTAACAAGTTAGCTGGGTGAGGTTTTCATTGCATGGGTAAACAATGCTGAGTAAAAAATTTCAAATAAAAAGTAAAAGACAACATTAACTCAGACTTCAATAAACTGTTAAAATCGCCCTCTGTTTTAAACCTAAAACCTAAAAGTCTTTATCATGTTGATGCTACAATTTGCACAGTTACATTTATTGCTGTTCTGTATTGCTGCTAAAAATCCAGTCATATTATTGCTGTTTTTGCACATGTATCTTCTATTCTGCAACTTTGCACATATCTGCTGCTAAAATGCAGAACTAGTCAAACACTGTATTTATTCTCACTGTAGCTGTTGTAAATCGTACTGAACGTTGTCTTGTCTAGTTGTATTATTGCTCTTGTGTTCTTTTTTTGAGCTCCAAGTCCTGTTTGCACTTGTGGTCTTGTGTCCTGTTCTGTTCTGTTCTTGTGTTGCACCATGGTCCTGGAGGAACATTTGACTTGACTTGACTTGACTTGACTTGACTTGACTTGACTTGACTTGACTTAACACAGGCGACTCCACTAGTATGTCCCATGGACATGGTTTTGGGGCGATGACCAGCCATAAACAACACTGGTACTGGGCTGAGATACACTGGAAAGTCGAAACGTGCTACAGCCTCCGTGTCATCGCAGTACATTTAGGTACAGGACCTGTATACCTGTGGAAAAATGTATATTCTATAAGGAAGGAGTATGCTGGGGGAAGTATTCACACTCAGAGGTCTGTAAACTCTGCAGTAATGTGAGGAGTGCATTGCTGAGTGTGTGTAAATTTGCCAGCTGGTGTATGATCCAGTCCTGACCTGAGGACACTCGGACCTGGCCCTCCTTCAGCTGGCCCGACTCTGCTGCACCGCGTCCAGATCTGTCAGCGTCCTGCCGGGGCACAGATACCCACACAGGGCCGTGTATGGGTCAGCATTAATCTGTGGGTGCTGATACTGCATTCGCATCGAATTACACCTCTTTTAATTATTCGAGGTAGTGCGTCTCAGGCTGAGTTATTTATAGGCAGTGAGTTATAAATGGCGCATGTTGATACTGTGCTGCTCAAGTGAGGAACTGGTTCAGCAGATTTCGAATAGCATTCAGCTCCGAAAAAACTCAGTGCTGGAGTTGTAGGATTTTTTTTGTATGGAAAATTTTGGATTTTCAGTCAAACCTGAATAGTCCCTTGCTTTTAATTGCCATTGCAATTTGAACGAATGTACTTTTTGCACAAGTTTAATATCTCACCTTGTTCATATTTGGAGAAACTGAATGGTCTTTTTGGTCTTCTAGGTCTGAAGCTACACAAGTGTAGACCGCAAGTACCTAATACTTGATTGTTTGCAATTCTTTAAATGTTAACTTGTGTATTTGCTGGCAGAAAGTCCTTCACTGCTCACATAAATGACTTTAAACAGTTTGTACATGAGCCTAAGTCCTTTGCACAGTACTATATGTAAATTACACCTGTTCTGATTGGCTGCCCTGTATTGTGACATGTTTTAAAAGCAGTCCATGCGGACTTACTTATTACTGCAGTGTGAGTGGCCGAGGCTAAACTGCTGACATCACAAAGACAAACAGTTAAATCTTGCTGTTTTTACAGCATATTGTCTAAATATGGATTTGGTCCATGTGGGGGGGGCTTCCCCATAATATGGGACCTTCAGTGTATACAGTGGGGTATTAGTAACAAAGAACTATATTTGAATATGTTTGTGTTTTAGAGGAAATAACTGCTTACATCCCTCATAAGTGGCTCTGCCCGACTCCATTCGTCATCAGTTTTTTCAGTGTTTCCCTAAAGTGCAGATGCACAAAAAGATGAGTTTGTCCTTATCCGCTCTAAATCTGGAGCAAATCTTCAGGGCTGCTCCCGGGAGAGATGACTAACGGCTTCCTCTTTCCGGCCAAATCACCAGCAGATAAAACAGCGGTCGATGGCGCAGAGGAAGCGGCTCTTCTGCCTCTTTCTGCTGCAGTACAGCCAAACTGTCCTTTGCCTAGGGGGCACGAGAAACAAGAGGCTTCTGGAGGTCAGGAGCTTAAATAAGATAAATGTAGGGTGAGAAACCTTATTGATCGCTTGACACACACAGGCTCCGCCCACGAAAGCAGTATTTTACAGCTCCTTCCATGACAGTATTCGGTTTAACCTGTTCAGTATCAGTTTCAGCATCGGGTCCAGTACCAGGTCCAGTACCCAATACTGAACCCAGTGTTGGACAACGTACTGGACCTGGTCCTGGACCTGATACTATTGACCACTGTTTTAAGCAACACTTAAAAAGTGTTAATTAAGATGAAATTAACATGAAAGCAAGGATAGAAATCAGCCCATAGCTGTGAAATTAAAGAGTGGAAATGAAGCGAGAGAGAGAGTCATATGAGAAATGTGAAAAACTCTCATAGCCGTACTTTCCCTCTAGTTGCTGGCTGTTGTTCAGACAAAGGGAGAGAAATAGAGAAGGGAGGAAGGAAGAGAGAGAAAGAGGGAGAGGAGAATGTTATATGAATTGTCTGTTGATTAAATCACTGTCAAGTGACTGCTGTGATTTGTTTTCGTATTCAAGCAGCACAAATCTGAGTAATTGCAGGAGTGTGTGTGTGTGTGTTTGACTCATAAATTACGTGTGAAGTGTGTGTTCGGCAGGGCCGCTAAGTGTGGCTGAGTCTGCCGTCAGCACACCATCAATCTCTCTTCGGTCTGTCCACACGCAGCACTTCCTCTCTCCAGCGCCCGATACGGGACGGACTCTGCCGGACGTCCAGCACTGTTTCTCATGCATAAAAACATGACATTCCTTGATTAGACTCTTGATTAGACCCCGTCTGCTAAATCTCAGAGCTCCCAGATAAGAGACCTCAGCACACTGACCTCCCGGGGACACAGACTCCAGTTACAGTACTGTGGAAAAGTCTAAAACATCGTCTTATCCAAAAAGTTCTTCCTTACTTGGAGATTCTGTGTCTCCGACTCGACAGTGGAGCTTCAGACATCACAGGAAACCTAGTTTGTGGAAAAAAATGCATATATCTTTTAAAAATAGTGTTGTTTAAAAAGTCAAAATGACGAAAAACATTTTTATTATAAAAATTGTACAAATAAGCAGCAAAAGCATGGGGTGTGAAAAGCCAAGTCAAGTGTGTGTGACTGTGGAGGTGGGTAGAAGGGGTGTGTGTGAGTGTGGGGTTGGGCAGAAGGGGTGTGTGTGAGTGTGGGTTTGGGCGGAAGGGGTGTGTGTGAGTGTGGGTTTGGGCAGAAGGGGTGTGTGTGAGTGTGGGTTTGGGCGGAAGGGGTGTGTGTGAGTGTGGGTTTGGGCAGAAGGGGTGTGTGTGAGTGTGGGTTTGGGCGGAAGGGGTGTGTGTGAGTGTGGGTTTGGGCAGAAGGGGT
>JBBJLR010037936.1:0-12290 GCA_037577145.1 Brachypetersius gabonensis
TACAAATGTTTAAGTTTATAAATAAGAAGAGTGAGTTATTCAGTCATGTTTGTTTAATTATTGTTTGTTATTAATAAGAATAGCTTCTTATTCAATTCATGTTTTTGTGTTTTGCTTTGGTACCGTAATTGGTACCGAGAACCGTGGATTTTCACTGGTATTGGTACTGAATACTGAAATTTTGGTTCTGTGACAACACTAAAGTGGCCATTAATTTGTGAAACCAACCCCTTAATTAAAATTTTGATTTAAGGCATGAGTGTGAAAGCCCTTAGTCTTAAATTTATAGCATTACTTCAAGAGGTCTATTATTTAAAGGGCAGGTTTGAAAAAATTTCCTGTATGGGAAATTAAAGTCAAAATTAAGGTAATTTTAAGTAATTTTAAGGTTTGGTTTCGTAGTGTGTACTAACCTGTGATGTAGGTTATGCTTCTGAGGGAGAAAAGTTAACTTTAAGCTTTAAACATATCCTGTTATTTATAATGGAGGAAAAGCACGTATATAATTTAAGAATGTAAAGCTAATTAACATATAGGCATAAAAAAAAAAGTTTTAGTGAAATCTGTAGCCATTTCAATCATTGTCATTTGCTGTTGTGCAGAATGAGTGGTGTAGTCTAAATCTCAGGTCAGTGTCTGCAGAACCTATGAGGGAGACTTATATTTGAGGAGTGGGGAAGGCCATATGAGGTTTGAGCTTAGAAAGTTTCTCTCAGGCAGATAATCCCTCTGCACAGGCCAAAGCCGTAAACCAGCCGTAAACCAGAGGGCAACCTGCTGTTGTGGTAGAATTGTTGCTTAGTGATTTTAATTTTCACAGCTAAGGCTTTAACATGGATTCATTTTTGATCTCCTTCACTACGCTTAAAGCTGTTCATGTTTGAAGGAATATAGGCAAAATATTTTTAGTTTAAGCTAGCTAACTCTGATAGATGAGGTTGGTTCAAATAAAGGGAACACCAGCATCAAGAAATTGTATTTATTCTCCTGTAAACTGACTTTATAGGAAATTAACCATTTATTCTGACAACGATGATTATTTGAGTATTTGAATAGCAAATTAGCATAACGCTACCTAGAGAGTTGGTTCTTTAAACGTCTGTGTGATGGTGAAGGTAATGTTTTGTAATAAAACAAACTTTTTATTTTTCATTATTGTTTGCAATAATATACAAATAGAACAATACACACCTGTCCCTCCCAGGCTTTTGTACAATTAAATACCAAGTAAAGATTCAGAGCATAATATTTGTATAATGGTACCATTTTTGAAACAAGACTAAACTAATTAATTAATTAAAGAAACACCTATTTTAAAAGTAAAATAATAATAGCCATAACATCTGCACTAGTGTGGCTAGTGTTTGTTCACATCGATCACAGTCATGGAAGACATTCAACGTGAATTTTGCTAGTTTAGCTTTGGACCAGTGTAACCAGTAAAGCATCTTGAACTGAATGACTTGTGTGTCTCAAGCAGATTGAACTAGAGAAAATCCTTTTTATAGCCCTATCTCCTCGGACAGTACCAAGTCTAAGTCTTCATTGGGCCTTTAGGGCTGTCAGATAGACCCAATTAGCCCATTTACACTGGGGTTCAACTCTAAAATGTGATCTAAAAGAGAGTTAGCTGGTGATGAAACTAATTTTACACACTTTTAGACTATTTAAATAAGGAAAAACCTTATTTTCTACATAGAACCATTTGGTTGAAAGTGACATGTGACATGTTGATGTAACATGTAACAATGTAACTCTGCATAAAATCGCTCTCGTGCTCTTAGTAACGAACTGCTGAGGAGCGTCATATTGTTGGAGAATCTCTGGTGCCCCCTCAAGCTAAAGATGGACTGACTTTGCATAGAAGAGCTCTTGTATAGTCATATACAGCTCCATAAGGAGCACATGATTCCATGCTTTCATAACTATATCCTTCTTCCTGTCTGTTCCCTGTTTTTGGCTTCCGCCTGTTTTCTTCTCACTCAGTGTGTTTTTGTTTACCTGATCCATGAAAGTCTGCTGTTTTGGACTCAGCCACACTTTAGCCCCGCCCCCTTGTTAGACTGTTCACCTTTTTCTCTTTCCTGTCTCCTCCTCAGTCCAGGTGTTTCTCGTTTGTTTTGTTAGTATATACAGCCCCTGTTTTGAGTCTAGTTCTGATTGGTCTTAATGTTTTTGCTGAATTTCTCTTACTAGTGATGCTCCGATCGATCGGCCGAAGATCGGTATCGGCCGATAATCACGTTTTATCACTCGTTAAAGTTGGCCGATCTTAGGAACCGATCACAATTGATGAGGTCAATGCGTGAGGGCATACACGCCGAGTGGGGGTGTAAATGTTTGGCGCCGCAGTCAGTAGTGATGGGAAGTTCGGCTCTTTTCAGAGAGTCGGCTCTTGTGACTCGACTCCCAAAGAAGAGCCGGTTCTTTTGGCTCCCAAACGGCTCTTAGTTCAGCATCATCTGGAGCCTCGTATTTTAGCCTAACTTGGTGAATATGATGCTTTGTGATTTGATAAACCCTTTTGCAGTTAGTGTTTTTATGTGAAGCCTCATAATTCCCTAATTCTCTGTATTTGTTCTGTTAAAAAGCAGGAATTCTAAGAGCCATTTCGATCGCAACCGACCCAACACTAGCAGTCAGTACTCGAGTTGAGGGGGGATGAGGAGGGATGTCAAAATCACCCCCTTTTCAAACTAACATCCCCCCCCATTCCATCCCTTGTGCTATTTGATTAATGAATGCATGGGTCTATTGAGTAAAGTACTGCGAGCGAGACGCTGTTTTTGGGGAGTGAAGTACATTTAGAATCTTTCACAGTGTTTAACTGCATCGAACTGTTCAAAGGGGAAGAATTTAGTTTGTTTTCTTCATATAGTACGTTGAAAGTGGCCATATACTATCTACGCTATATGGAAAAAAGTATATGGACACCTGTCATCGCCGGTGTGGAATTACTACGACGTTTCGAGAAACAATTAAAAAATTTGCTGTTTATGTTCCAAAGAAATCTCATTGGTATTGGCCGATCACCATGACAACAAATCGGTACTTGGTATCGGTGGCAAAAATCCTGATCGGAGCATCTCTATCTTTTACACTTAGTATTTTTACTCTGTTCTTTTAATCTGTGGTTTAGGATTAATGTGTTTGCTCAGTTCTTACTCCTCTGTGTTTTTTGCTTTATAATTTGCTTCTCGCTTTGTATTTTTGCCGCACCATCATGTTCGTTTCTTTATTAGTCCCTTGTCTCTTTTTTTAATTTTGTTTCTTTTTATTAGTCCCTGTATTAGTTCAGTGTCTAATTACTTTTTCTGTTAATGATCCTTTTAATGAACTGCTAAACTGCTTGACAGTAACCTTGGTTATGCTGAAAGATACATTTCAGTTTGTTTAAAGGTGTTGTTGGATGCTCGCTATATGTTGCATGAAATCACATGCCATTTGTAAAAGATAAGAGAAAAGAGACTGCATCTTTCAGTTTCTCGGCTGGTAACGTTCCTGGCTGGTTTACACCATTTAGTCACGACAATAAAGGTGAATAAAACTTCTTATCTTGTTACAATGGAAAGTAAACATCCAGTTCTCTGTGTGTTGGAAGTAAGAAAAATGTAATGACCTTGAGTTACTCTGAATGGCTGGGTCAGTGCGTCTCCAAAGCATTCGTTGGCGTTTCCTGGGAAAGATGGCACCCGGATGCAGTAAGGGAGGAAGAAAAAATGTTTTGTTGAAAAATTGTGTTTTTTTAATTCATGTGGCAGTGGCCTCTTTCGGGCTAACGCATCCTGCCACACTGCAAATTCTTCAGGAATGATTTGAGGAACATGACGGAGTTCCTCAAATCCTCCAGATTCCCCAGATCTCAATCTGATCAAGCATCTGTGGGATGTGTTTGTGCAGCCCATGCTGCCCAGGCCAGAGTCGTTTTGTCAGCGTGAGAGCGACCTACACACTATTAGGCCAATGCATTTAAAGTTGTGACTGATCAAAGTATGTGGACTGGCAGAGAAAATGCTCTCCTTTAGCACCTGAGAGTAATTTAAATGAAATAGATTTATAATTACTTCAGGAAGGTAACTGAAAACTGAAGGTACTGTTTTTTTTTCTTCTGTTTAACTTTAGCAGCCAAAGTGAACTCACTGATCAGTCCGTGTCATCTCTGACGTTGGCACAGCAACAGCCAAGCTGACAGCCCGTCTGTGTCCCAGCATCTACAAACATTTTCACAGATATCAAAAAGGATTGCCTTCTGCCTTGTTAAGGCTGGAGCTATCATCATGAAGCGTACCTCGTGACGAGCTTTGATGTGAAACAGGTATCTGAGCTGTTTGTGTTGAGTTCAATTTATTTTCCCTTTATAGTACTGACCCTTATAGCTCCACTGACCTCAGGTTTGGTGTGTTGGTCAGTGTTTGTGTATATTGGTCAGCTAAGTATTGGCTGCAGTTATTGTCTCTGTTTTTTTAGGTGTGTAGTCCCTGAGGGTTGTAAGTGCCTTTCTGACCCAAACACTCACTCTACAGCATCCTGGCAATTCGTTGAGTGCTTCTAAAAGCATTAGTCTATAGTCCTTAGCCTTAGGGCTTTGTGAAGGAGGGATATTTACGCACTCAGCTGTAATTAAAGTGAACTGTGGAAGGCTTTTATAACAATAACTATTTGTTGGCCAGTAGTGTTTTCTGCACTCCGTCTTTGTTGTTGTGGTCTTGTGTCCGGCCCTGACCTGCCACAAAAAGAGGATTAGAGCAGATAAAGCTTTGCTTTCTGATGTCTCGAACACTGCAGTCTGGTTTTGTCTATTATATGTTTCTGTCTCTTTATTATTTGTAGCTATTTAGTATGTTAACGTCAGACAGTTACCCTGAATTCCCACTGCCAGCAATATAATAATTGCTGTTGGCTCTATCAATAGGAGATTGTGAGTTCAATCACTGACGAGGTCATAGACATTCATTATCTGGAGCCTAAGAGTGTATACCTGGCCTCACTCTCTCTGGGTAGGTAGTATGGACTGCCCCCTACCCCATCACACAGTGCAGTGCTCGTCTGGCACCTGTAAAGTGATATAACAGAATTGGCAGCTAACATTCTCCTCTATGTATGTTGAGCTGTTCAGTTATGTTGCAATATTGGCAATTAGAAATTATATTTTGGCATGTAATGTGACCTGGAAGAAGCATGTGCCAACTTTAACCCTACTAGTGTCTGTGGTATCCTGTGACAGGGAGAGTTTTTCCCATCTTCTGTCTAAAATGGGATGAAAATGTCGGTGCACATCATTTCTCTACACATTTTGACTGTCTCAGTGGGACCTTTATGTCACCATCAAATTTCACAGGATTTTGTCAAACTATGTTTTTAAAGGAATGTGAGCAAGAATAAACTGACATTTAGCCGGTCTAGGCTATCAGGGACACAGGACGGTGTTTTAATTTGGGGCTGCTGTAATTTGCAAAATGCTTTCCATCAAATGGAATATGTGAGGATATGCTTTAATGTGGAGTGAGATGAGAATATACACATGACATGTTGTTCACTTGGTTTTTTATGCAAATTATCTTGGTGGTCAACAAGGCAAAATGATATCACTTTGTTAAAATGTTATTGTGGCGGTCATTATAAAACCAGGAAACACTTTATTCTAACATACCTCAAGGTCCCAGACACAGACCGCATACACGCTCTGAACACTGTTCATTCCATTTTGTAAATCAGGAACCAAGTTCAGCATGAAAACATATTTTGGAATCATTATTGCCTCCCTGCCTTGTTGAGCTGGACATTAGACTTTGGGGGATCACATTGATGAATAGACCAGAGCAGATAGAGAGCAGTGGATCAGGAATAAGTGATGGTCTGTATTAGGGCTGAAACGATTATTCGAGTAACTCGAATGATTCGATTACAAAAAATGTTTGAGGCAAATTCTTTGCTTCTAGGCTTCGTTTAATTCGTGACCGAAGTCCACCTGCAGGGGGCGCGTGTGACCCGGGGAACATGCTATTTTTGCCGCAGGGAGTAGGGGGAGGGTTTTTGCACCGAAGAAGAGCACTCAGCTCAGAGCAGGAGACATGAAGTACAGCCCTGCGAGGGACTATTTTTTTAATCCTGCTTCCGCGGAATTTCTGACGATTCCCACTCAATCCCGCCCGCACACCCGCCCGCACTCCCGCCCGCACTCCCGGTCATATATGAAAATATATTTTTACGTTAAAAAACGGATCAGTGGTCTGTAGGAGATGATGGTCAAGAATAGGCGAAGGTCTGTAAGAAATGTTGGTTAGGAGGTCCTGATGGTAATGCATGGCTGATTGTCCACAAGCACATTTTCTGAGAAACCCTTAATATTATACCCATATTGGACTCCTCCTAAAGTGCACTGTAGTCCAGTGATCTTTTTGGTCTTTGGTTGGTGCGTTTGTTAGATCCCTGAATGATTCACTTCCCCTCTGAGAGCTTTAGGCTGTCAATCAGTTAATGCACTAAGTCGCTTTAGACAGAAACATTAGAGCCCTGCTGTTTACAGTCTAGTCTCAGTGTTTTTAAGCTAAAGTATTATTGCAGTGTCCTGGTGGTTTGAGTACTGTCTGTTTGGAGCCTGTTGTGTGCGTGTTTGGGGTGGGGATGCCAGCTTATACGGCAGAGTGATCTGCTTGTAGCTGAAACAATTAAACAACCAGTTTTTATTCTAATCTGCATCCTGGTGGTAGCATGCATGATAATTACAATGCTGGGTTTACTAAAAGCTGCCTGACTGAATAGTCAATACATTTTGATTTCCACCCAACTCATGTTAATGAGGGGCACAGTGTGAACCATGCAGTGTGTGATTATTAGCTGTGTTAAAGAGGTTAGGAGATTTCTCTGTGTCATTTCAGTAATGAGAGGCTTCCACTTCGGCTAAACTGTTACAAATTATGCACTGTGAAATTTCACTCTGGGAGTGTTAACCTGTTAGAAGCAAGTGTCGTTGTGATGTTGACTGTCAGTGGTCGGTGCAGGCATCAACAGTGCCAGCTGGCTAGCTAGCAAGCTACTTGCGAAACCAAGCGCTCCACTGTGATGAGATGGTATAGGCACTGCATTTTGTATTCTCTCCACAAATATAATTACCTCCTGATAGGTAGGTAGCACACACTTTAACAAGCTGATTGATTTAACAAGCCCATCAGATAATATTAACCTCCTGATGGGGTTTCAGTTTGAGTTAGCTTTAGCTGACTAATCTATCTGAATACACTTTAAAGGATTGAACAACGTGAAAACACCATAAGTTAATGGGGCAGAAAAATAACATGGATCTTTAGATCACATGCATGTTTTCCTGCTACATGTAACCTTTAGTCACTGCCATGTAATTTTTGACACCAAAGAAATTAAATCAACATTCTAATATGATGGGTGTGTCTGCTTTCTTGCCACTAACTTGTCGAAATGAGGAAGACCCACTCAGGGCGAGTTTCCGAGTTTCTTTACTTGTTTTCCTCGCCGACGCCTGAATGAACAAATCACACAGTGAACTACACTCGCCTGAATCATTTTCTCTAAGGGATACACTTTCATGGCAACTGTTGTTCTGTGTTGTTTTAACAGATTAAGTTTCCAGGTAAACAGTAGGACAACACAGTAGGACAACAGCATGTAACAAGTAATGTATAAAACCCCAAAATGCATGACTCTCATTGCAACAATTTGCGAGGGAAAGGTGCATATTCAGTGTGAATGCTTTATTTATTTATTTATTTATTTATTTATTTATTTATTTATTTATTTATTTATTTATTTATTTATTTATTTATTTGTTTGTTTGTTTGTTTATTTGTGTGAATGCTTTATTGAAGGTATACATTCAGTGAACGGATCACTCACTGAGCACAATTTGCCGAGTAGACCAGTTACATAGCATACCATAGGACAGGACACGTCTTGATTTATAATCAAGTTTATTTTTACAAACGTGTTTGTCAAAGCAACACAGCCACAACACCCTCATCTCAAGATCTGGAAGCCATGAACTGAACTGAAACCTGAACTGTCCAGCCGTGTATCAGTTCAGGAAGTCGCGAGACTCCTCCCGCCAAGCACTGAACGATTCGGTGAACGAATCTTTTCAACACATCTGTTCAGTGAACTGATTTGAGTGATTCAGTACATCTAAAAGAACAGCCGTGCCCATCACTACAGTCCTGTCTGGACTGGAGAATGGGTCTCGTACCAGGCGGGCCGTAAAGTCGAGGGGTCAGGGCGGGGCACACGGTGACAGAATCAATAAGATCAGACCTGCTCTGACTGAATTTTGATTGGTGCAAAAGCGAGGCTCCGTGGACCGGCAGGAACCATATTTTAAAACGTTTTTCTTTTTCTTTTTAAGGTTACCATTCCTGAGTGGTGGTACTTAGAGATCCAGTGTGAAGTTACTCAAATTAGGTACTAGGTACGCATTTCCACAGTAAAGACTGAAAACTGGTGCGCATTTGTCGCACCACATACGTCAATTTTTGCTTGTGTACTGCTTATGTCAATCCCTGGCTATATACTTTTAAATGTCGCCATCGCACCCCACTACCAGCATAACAAATAGTGAGAGAAAGCAGAAACGCATTCTGTGAAACTACTGGAATCATTCAAGTTCTAAACTGACAGATTTTTGCTCATAACACACAAACTGGGAAATATTTATTTAGATTTTGACGTATGGGGTAAATAATACGTCAGGAAAGGGCACTTTGGATGCTGCTGCTACACCTACACCAAAATGTCATAAAACAATTATGACCCTTGTGCTAAATATCTGGAAATGTGTTTATACAAAGTGCTAAATATGAGCTGGTTTCCTTTCCTTTAGTGTAGTTTGGCTGTGGGGACAAAACAAAAAGCAGAATCGTGAACAGCCATAAAATGTAATGTTTGGGCATCTCTAAACGAATATCTTGGGTCTTAGAAAAGCCTAGTAATAAATAAACTGATAATTGACACCTCTGAGGTACTTTGTGCAACGTACTGTCCCCACACACTGCTCCCCGGGCACTGTGTTCCTGGATGCCTGCTGCTTCATTGGGTGAATGGATTAAATACAGAGGTAGGATTTTGGCTGTTCATGCTGTGGTTTGTTCATGTATGACAGAATTTTTACTTTCGAAGGATAGCAAAAAGATCAGGATAAGAAATGGAAGCATTAGCTGCTGCAGCTGCATGTGACGTTTCTGTAAAAGCGCTTAAACGATGCTGGGGTAAAGTAGACTGATCACAGAGTTGGTCCAAACACCAAAATCATTCACCAAAAGTGTAAAGTGGCTGTTTTGTCACGTGTGAGCGCAACTTCACAACATACCACATCAGTGGGCGGCCAGCAACACAGTGTCCAGGGAGCAGTGTGTGGGGACTGGACCTTGCTCAAGGGTACTTCAGTGGTTCTGGGGTGTGTGTTTGGTGTTTCTGGTAGTTTTAGATCACAGCAAGTGCATATATGTGTGTGCATTATTGATGCTAATGCTGTGGTGAATTTTTACACTCTATTTTTCCGATCGTGACCTTCTGTTAGCTGCTGGTGTTCGACTGATGTTTTTCTGTGTTCAAGTGTGAGAAATACCTGCTGCCTTGACAGAAGAATGGAGTCAAAAGGCCCTTTAATTTTCAGTGTTCGTGCTCAGGGTGCTCAGTGCTCCATTTCCCAGCAGATAGCTGGGAAAGTTTGATTGGCTGGTTCATCACTGACTGCAAGTCTAAACAGAGCAGCCTGATCCCCAACATCTAATCACGTTACAGAACAGCTGAGTGATGCTGGTGACTCAGGAGATTTGTGCAGATTTTTTTTAAATTTGATTGATTCTGCTGTGCTTCTGTTGCTTTGCTTATTGCAGCTTTCACATATGAAACAAGGTTCTCTGGAGAGATTCCACAAAATTAATAGGTTGCAGTAAATGTTTATGATGCCAGTTTGCTCATTTTTATTGACAGAGCCTGTTTATTGTTCAGATTATATTCTCTTTAAAACTGTCTCTCTTATTAGGAAACATTAGCAGGCCCCCTTATGGGAACACAGCAGACGTCAGACACACTCCCATTAGTGTAAAAGAGATTTTCCTCGCAACAGGTTCAGCTGGTGAGCCAACTACAAGACCCTCCCTTTTGACCTGTGCAGGTTGTCATTGGATAGAGCTGTGATATTAAAATGTGAAGGGGTGGGGCTATCTCAGAGCTTTCTGTTCTGAGCACTTGTGTTAGAGTGGTGTGTGCTGCAGCGAGAAAGAAGAGGCAGAAGGACAGAGAGGCTGAGAGACTGCATCCGTAGTGAGAGGGAGAAGAGGGTTGAGTCATGTAGAGAGAATAATGAATGGAATTAATTTCCTTCCGATCATTCAGAGAGGCTGAGTGAGTGAAGGACGGCTTTAATGTTTTTGTCTTTTCCCCTCACTATCAGTTGCATCATAGCCGGGGGGAAAGAGAGAGCGCACAGCAGAAGAGTTAGAGAGCAAGATCAGACAGAAGGGAGCAGGAAGGACAGAGTATGTGTAGAAGAGTGTGAGAGTGTGTGTCTGTAGAGATTTGTGCTTATGTGTAGAGGAGTGTGTGTACTATTCTGCCTTAGCACAGGTTAATGTTCAGCTCTGACCACAGCAGTATGTGTATCTGTCTGTAGGGTAGGCTTGTGTGTGTGTGTGTGTGTGTGTGTGTGTGTGTGTGTCAGTTGCCTGCGTGTGTCTTCGCCTATTCGCCTGTCCTCATGATGAAGGAAGAGGGGATTCTGGGTAGGAGGCGTTTCTCCACCTGTGGAGGCAGTTTAATGCGGCCGCCCCCCCCAGCCGAACGCAAACTGATCCGCAACGCTTCTTTTGGGGGCTACAACGAACTCCCGGCCGGACTGCAAGGTGGGTGACCAGTGTCCACTCTGCTTTGTCAGCTTCAGCTGGGCTTCCAGCTTCTACTTAGTCAACTTCAGTGCAGGGTTAATATTCAGAAATTAGAACTGACAACTTTGCACAGGCTTAAACATCTGAGTCTAGGCAAATATATTCAAGGAATAATATAATAGTCATAATAATAGTTTCTGATTAGACCAGTCTAGTGATATGAGAACTACAGAAAAAGATGCATGTTTGTGTAAGTGTAAAGTAGTCATTTGTCGTGCAAAATATCTGCTTTCAACCCATTCACCAAGTGCTTTGCTCTAGTGTACCTCAGTGGTGCCACTGGCAGTCCTGGGATTTAAACACATGACCTTATGATCACAAGGGCAAATCTCTAACCATTAGGCCACCATCTGTTTGTGTGTGTATGTGTGATTTACACACACACACACACACACACACACACACTCACTCACTCACTGTACAGACCACTTGATTAATTACATTAATTACTATTACTGGGCTGGACCCCCATTTGCCTTAATTTTCCATGGTATAGATTCAACAAGATGCTGGAAACATTCCTCTGACATTTTGGTCCATATTGATATAGGAGCATCATGCAGTTGTTGCAGATTTCTCGGCTTCACATCCATTATGTGAATCTTTCTTTCCACCACTTTGTAACATGGTTTTATCCTGCTGAAAGATTCGAACGCTGTGGTCAAGGGATGGACAATATTCAGGTACATGATGGTAGTTAAACCATGCTCAGCTGATACTAAGGGGCCCAAAGTGTGCCATGAAAATATCCCCCACGCCATTACGTCACTACCACCAAACTGGACCGTATGACTGGATCCGTGCTTTCATGTTGTTTACACCAAATTCTGACACTACTATCCAATTATCGCAGCAGAAATCGGGACTCATTAAACATTGTTCTGTCTTCTGTCCTCTGATTTTGGTGAGTCTTTGCTGACAAGAATGGCACCCAGTGTTGTGCATTCATAGATGTTCTTCTGCATACCTTGGTTGCAATGTGTGGTTGTTTGAGTTACAGTTTCCTTCCTATCAGTCTGGCGATTCTCTTCACCTCTGGCATCAACAAAGCATTTTTGCTCAGAGAACCACCACCATCTGAATATTTTTACTTTTTCAGACTGTTCTCCGTAAAACCTAAACTTCCAGTAGATCAGCGGTTTCTGAAATACTCGGAGCAGCCTATCTGGCACAACAAACTGGCAACAATCATGTTCAAAGTTCATCCCAATTTTGATGCTCAGTTTGAACTTTAGCAGGTTGTCTTGCTCATGTTTATGTGCTTAAGATATTCGTCTTAACTAGCAGTTGAACAGGTGTACCTAAAAAGTGGCTTGTGTGTGTGTGTGTGTGTGTGTGTGTGTGTGTGTGTGTGTGTGTGTGTGTGTGTGTGTGTGTGTG
>JBBJLR010037962.1:0-12288 GCA_037577145.1 Brachypetersius gabonensis
GGAAAATGATGGCTACATTTAGTAAATGTGTTTAGACAACTGTTCATTTGGTTTAGAGGATTGGATTTTGTGTTTTATCATTTGAGAAAAACTTTATTAGGTCTGGGTTCTCTGTATCTGAGAAACCACAGCAAGCTACATGCACTAATCTACGAGTGTCAGACCAGCCCAAATCAGTGTAACTACAGCTTTTCCCAATGCCAGACCAGCACAAACCAACACAAGTGGCATCTAGTTAACCTTTAGATCTGGGCTATATATGGCATGATAATGGCCAAGTGGTTGAATTTGTGGTTAAGTGGGGGGCAATTTCTGGCAGTGGTGGTTTGGAGTTTGCTGAGATGAAACCCTCTAATGGTTTCTCCAGCAACTGCATACAGATTGTGGACCACAAGTAAATGTCACATGTGGCCCAAGTTCGGGACATTTTGTATTTGCTGTCTGGTCTACATAGCTCCAAAATCTTCAGGGAGCAGCTTGAGGAATTGACTGAGAAAATGAGCTTGGTAGCAGTATACTGAAGAAGTGATTGCCAGCATGGGGCTGGGATCGCCTCCCTTTCTTATTCAGGCAAAGTACAAGGCCCAGACGGAAAAGAGATGGCAATCAATGACCTTCTTAGCAGAGCAAACAACATGTTGCAGCCAGGCCTTGGAGAGGGTTGAACAGATGGAGAGCAGACAGTGATGGAGGTAGTCAGCATCTGCTAAGCTTTAGTTACAATAGTGGAAATGCTACTCTCTTACTTTGAGGTGTTAGTGATGTCACATGGGACTTATATATCGTATATATCCTAACTATATCTTAACTACATAACTATATAATCTATATCTCCTTATGCGATTTTATGTCGTATTGGACATTATGTGATCTAGTAATAGCTAGAGTGACAGACTGGGATATACTGGGAATGTATCAGTTAGCTGTGCTGGAGCAAGTTAACGAACTAATATTAGTAATAAAAAGATTTATTGACCAAATTTATTGACCAGGTCTTTTCACCCAATTCTATAAAAATACAGTTTAGTCTAGGCAGTCTAGACTGTCAGTTTCACGGGACAGCTTTCAAAAATAATGTTGGTGACTGGTGGGCTGGGATACAATGATAATTCATTAATTTGAATGGAAAGGGTTGAATTAAAACATGGTTTGAAAGGAACTTTATTCATTGACATCAGTTTTAAGGTTTGGAAATTTAATGCATGCAACAATAAAGATGAATAAAACATGCACATTCTGTCCAAACTTAGCATTTTAAGAAATCTGTTGATCTGGAGGCAAAGGAATGGCTAGAAAGATATCAGTAGTGCACAAATGGGATTCTGGCATATTGTTGGAGTTTACTTGCTTTAGAGCATAGGAAAGGTGTATTATGTTCAAGTTCAGAATAAACTAGCACATTATCATACACAAAGTGTGATTCAATGTGCTTTACAGAAATAGAATACAATATAAAATAAAATAGAATAAAATAGAGTAAAATAATGTGGTGGCCTGAGACTCTGCCTTGCGCCCTTTGGCTCTGGGTACCCGCAACCCTGTTCTGTATTATAAGTAGTGAAATAATACAGAAAAGAAAATTAAAACTTCATAGTGACTAAACATTATTTCACCATGTTTAGTTTCAGCTCTTTTCACCACTAGCTGACCATCTCCTGCAGATTTAAGAGACCTGCTGGTCACATCCTCCACTTATTAAACTGCCCTGTATGTAAACGGTAAAAGTAAGAAATGAAGTACATCAGTCCCAAAAGTTTTTTATTGTAACCAATCATTTACTGTTTTGGAGTCACTTCAGTTTTTTTAGCTTGCAGGGAGTGGTTAGAAATATCTAATCATTTGTGCCAACAGGAATATGTGCCTCTGGGTGAGTTGCCTTCTTGTTTTTTGTGTTTTTGAACAGCTTGCTTAATGGAATAAGCCACACACATCACAGTTTTAAGCTTTTTTTTGTTTAAGCATTAAGAAACAGTGACAGCACATCATTACGGTTACAAAAAGTGAGGGAAAATAATTAACTCCAGTTATGAATATGAATACATTTGATTGCTCTGGCAGCCAGTTCAGAATGCTGGAAAGATTCCCTCCAGAAAGGGAGACATACTAAGTTCTAGAGTAAAGACTTATAACATATGGAACAGTCAATAATTAATTCTACACAAAAGAAGCAAGACATTTAAAGCATAATTGAAGAGATTTTATGTTGATTGCTGTGATTGCTGTACACCACGTCCATGAAGGAAAGAATTGGTTATCAAAGTGAAGCTGGTTGCTCTTTTGAATGTTTTATGGCTCACTTATATTTAGAAAGCACAGAGTATGAACGTTCAGCCTTTATTCCAGGTCCCTGATTGCTCGGGGGTCTCTACTCAGCTTGCCATCTGCCGTTAGCAGGAGCCCAAGCTCTCTTTGTAAGGGTTTCCTATTTATCCCCCCTGTGGTGACAATGAATCGGCTATTATTATTTTCACTCTGAAAGTACTTAATTTAAAGCACACTCTCTGTGGTACACATTCTAAAGTACATTTACAAGTTTGCGCAACCTCAGAGGTGAGCAAACGTATGCCCATAAATAGCCATAAATTTCTTTGGGAAATCACTCTCCTCTGTTTAACCCTTGAAGGCGCTGAAATCATAAGTCATAACTCATTTAACGCTGACAATTTACTCTGCTGCCTGTTACTATTTATCAATAAAATGTAAGACTCAAAAGATTAGAAGAAACTGCTTCTCCAGAATATTTGCTAATCATATATTTTCAAAATGTCCTTTCTTTTTTCCGATCCATTTATTCCGACCCTAGATACCAGTAGAAACCTTTTCAGAATATAATATGACAAAAATTAAATTAAGCTTCAGTTTGTTGATTTGTTTTGTTTTTGTCTTGTTTTTGTGTTTAAATTCAATGTCTGATGCAAAATAGAATTCAGCGATTTTAAAAAATACAGGTGCATGCGACACCAACTTCGAGCCTCAGCAGCCGTGGCAGCACAGGGAATTGTTAATTACTATAATTTCTCGTAAGGCAGCACTCATTCAAAGCCTGGCACACTGTGTTCCAGGCTCAGCTGGACCCTGCTGCTGCCGTGAGGGAATATTCATGTTTTGTTTAGTAGCTCTATAAAACGGTTTGGAATGAAATATGAAAGAATTTCAAACATCAGCCTTCTATGCAAATCTTCACCTTTGCTTCACGCAGATGTAAACATTTGGCTCTGCTGAGCAGTTTCAAATAACAGACAGCAGCAGATCTGTTCCCAAATCACTGGGATCGAAGTAGGTGGCATTATATAATGTTATAATATCTACTAACTTATAAATTTTTAATTTCCTGTTCTTGTTCTGTGTTTATTATATAATTCATTATATATTTATTATATAATGGAACTATTGCTTACATGGTTTGCAACATAATACATCGTATTAATTGATATTCCATAGTGCTAATGTTGACTACTGACAAAAAACACGGCAAATTTGTAAAGGAACAACATCTCCTCTTTAATTTCAGTGTGCAATGAGTGAGAAAGAATTACACCATGCTTTTGCTTTTACCTGCAATTGCGACAGCATTTAAAGGTTAAATCCAAATGGTAATATCAATCTTAATCAGGGCTGGGCAATTAATTTCTACAGGGGACCACATGAAAAATCTGAACTGTGTTGGAGGGCTGAATCAAAAATAACAATTCTGCTCAGTATTAATTTTCTCCTTTTGTAAAAGGCAGTAAATTATATATTTTAATAAGCTGCTACCGAGAATCAGAAGTATAAGAATATTTAGTAAATATTTATGTACATTTATGAACTGTGGCATAGGTCGAAGATATCAATATACAAGTACTAATAAACAGTTTAAAACAAAAACAATCATTACATTACTGTTTAATTGTATTTTTAACTTGTTAATCTTAACAAATACTGAAAAGGTGCAGTATGTTAAAGATAAGCAACTGATCAACTTTATACAAAAAGCAATACATGCTTTTGATGCTTTCAGTTCAGTTTACTTGTTCAGTGAGAAAAATCCAGTCAGTCTTGTGCATTGAAGTGCATTGAAATCTGACTGAATGGTAGAGGTGGCTATGTGATGGTCAGCTGAGAGATGATCATCAGTGAGACAGCATCTGAATTTATTGAACTTCATCACTGAGAATATCTGTTCACATATGTAGGTAGATCCAAAAATGTCTCCTCCTTTGCACACTGATCTTAATGCTTAGATTATACCATACATTGAGCAACAGACCATAAATATACATATTTTTAACACTTGCATTCAAGAAATTGATGCATTTTACATTATATCATCTGGAGCAGCAGGTCGGCGGAGGCGGGAATGATCCTGGCTCCGTAGGTTTTGGTGGGATTCCTCATTTCTGAGCCAGCCAAGGAGGAGCTCCTGCAGAGACCCGCATGCTGACGAGGTGGGAGTTCTGCGGCTCAGGGACGAAGGAGGTGGGGAAGGTCGCGAAAACCCTGTCTCAGGGGCAATGAGCACAGAATCCCTGAAACAACGGAAGAGTGGGTACCCTTGGAAGGCGGCGCTGTGGGGCCCATTTTGTCCGCAATTCCCACCTCTGCCCCTCCCCCACCTTTGTGTGGGCCTGGTGGCCTGCTGGTACCCTGGTGTGGCGCCGTTGGGGGCAGGGGAGAGAACTGTAACGTTCCAGGTCAGCTGGCCTCTAGGTGATCGTCCATGGCCGGTCTGGAATTAAGCAATGAGCACGAGTTTGTTTGGATTGGTTTGTGATGGTGTATGTTGTGTATTAAAGTCCTCCAACCCACGTCTAGGTATCGGTCCACCCCTCACACTTCCCCTTGTACCAGTTATTTGTGTTTTGAACTTTGTATAGATTTTGGCACTCAAGCCTTTTTGTGTTTGGTTTGTGTTAATAAAAGAAAAAAAGGGAAATGGAAATCTGTGCCTGCGCCTCCTTCCCAGACTGGTACTTCCTGTATGTGACAGCTGCAGTTAAAAGTAAAGAACAGGTGAAAAACGAGGAAAAATATCTATAAGATATTTCTGTTGGCATGCCTATGTTAGTACTAACTTAATCTGCGTGGCATCTGGTTTCCTTGTGATGAGGGATTTCACCCTGTGATCAGAAAGTCATTTGTTTGAATCCCTGCTAGTGGCACCTCTGAGGTACACTTGAGCAAGATACCATCCTCACACACTGCTTCCCAGGCACTGTGTTTCTGGCTGCCATTGATTCATTTGGTGAATAGGTTAAATACAGAGGAAGAATATGGGCTGTTCACATATGAGAAATGGTCACTTTACTGATGGACAGATCGTCATCGGGCCAGTTCTGCATCCAAAGTACACGTCAAATATTCTTAAAACATTAACTAAAACATCTGGTTGCTCAATGTTGGACACCCGTGTTCCTTTATTGTGTGTGTGATGATCAAACGACTAGTCAGCTCGACTTTGACTTTGCTGACTAGTCAACTTGAAAAAATCTGGAGTCGTTAATGCTCTAATATATACAGTAACCCCTCAGTTTCTTGCGGATCAGCATTCAGGGTTCAGTCTAACTCAGATTTGTCTGAGAAACAAACTGTATTACTGCCATCAGTCCAGCGGTGGCGATAATACACTGAAAAGTTGTCAACCACTATAAAAAGAGGAAAGAAGAAGAAGCTGCTGCAGCATGTAGAATGACTGCTCCAAAAAAACACCCCCACCCAATTTTCAACAGTTATCTCAGTTTATATAGTATTAGTAAGCTGTGCCCTGTCTAAACATGTGGGTAGAGAGAGTTATTTTAACATTTCTTTGCACGCTGTTAATGCTAACTGCTAATGCCAATGTTTTTTTAAGCAATAAAGTTTTCTGATTCTGTTTATTTATTCACCTTTCATTTTCTTTAATGGTAATGCATTAAACTGAATTTATCACAAAATTAGGTGTTCTGGGAGCAGATTTAGGGGCAGATTTTTACATTATAAAAATAAGCATTTTTAGGCTTTTTTTTTTTTTTACCAAAACACAACAATGCATTTTTTCTCTATAAGCGGACGCTTTTGGAACACAACCCCTGCGAATATATCTTTCTTTAAAATATATTTAAATATATATTTACCTTGTATTCAGCTAGTGGTAGAGATGGAGTTGGTGGGGAAACAGCAGCAGTCTTACACCCCCTTAACTTTTAAGGGGCGGCAAAAGTTGAGCAGCTTCAAATAACATTTACATTTCTGAAGATTTGACATGGACTAGCAGCATCTGTACCACATGAGACAGCTGATGAAGCTTCAAGTCTCTCCAATAATTCTAAGGACTTTTTCTCTGGTGCTGTAGAGTGTCCTGACTCAGACCCTCACCTAATGGTTTGGGAACAGCTGTGTACAGGATATTAGGGGAATACAGAAAGGGATCAGGGTAGCGGAACAGTGCACCAGATCAGTTTCACCTTCTGTGCAGGATTTTTATACCAGGAGATGCAGGACCAAAGCACCTGAGGGCATTAGAGACATGTGTCTCCCCAGTAATTGTCTGTTTGACCTGCTGAAATCAAGCACAACCTTTAGAAATATTATGACTAAAACAGAGGGGCTCAAGAAGAGCTTCTATCCTCAGGATACACAACTTTTATCTGTTTATTATAACACAAACTGAACTCTGTGCTTCACTGTATCTCACCTGCTGCCTGTCAGTTAAGTCTATCCACATCAACCAGCAAACTAGTGCACTGCTCTTTACACTACATAGGTACTCTATTCAATCACATTTGCACACTGTTCTCTTGTTTCTAATTGTAATGTTTGCTTATTTGGAATATATTTTCTATATATTTTTATTATATTAGTTTTAGCCTTTCTGATTTTCCATTTCATTTATTACACAGTCCCAATTCACTGCATGTTTTACTTGTACAAATGCATATGCGACAAAAAAAGAATCTTAAATCTTGAATCAGTTTTATAGAGACTGGCTTAGAGCTGCCACAACAGTTTCTCATTTCTAGACTACATCATGTATTCACAGTCAGTGTAAATACATGTAAGTAGGACTTACAGAAATTTTGGAGTGTTATATGTTTTATCTCATGAAAATGAATGCTGTAGAATACAAATGTAATTGCCTGATTTCTCTCAGTTCCTAATTATTTTGTTAGTTAATCTAATATACAAGGCCTTTAGTCCAGAAGTCATAGAAAATGAATAACAAATTGGGGCACTGGGGGGTAGTGTACCCCCTGATCAAGACTCAGACTCCCCCTCCCAATGAGACAAAAATAGCAGTTTGGGGGGGTTCTTTACAGTGTTATAAAGGCAGTACCCCCCAATAATGGAGGGGTAATTCTCACTCTGATTTTAATCCCTTAAAGTATTTAATTGTTTAATTATTATTTAGTGTAACACTTTAATCATTTTGTGTCCAACAAAATAATTACTTGAAGATTTAATGCAAGAGCCCTGATGATTCTATTAAATATGAACGGATTACAAACAGGTATTTTTAGTTGTTAGAAATCATGAAGCCTAGAAGCCCCAGAGTGTTCCTCACTGTTAAACCCTTTAAAATGTAATAACATACTATTATGAAGAGTGGTATTATGAAGCTAATTGTGGTATTATGAAGCTAAATCGACATGTAATTATGAGACACTGAGCAGAAACCCTAATAGCTATCACACAAATATAATAAGCTTCAGTATCAGATGTATTTTTGCTGCGAGAGCCTCATAGTGAGACTAGCTTGGCAATTAGCTGCACTTCAAATGCTGCTAATATTTGATGCTCCCATCCACTTCACAGAAAGACCAAGTAATAGCGCAGCCGTGAGGGCACGCAGCTGCATACAGAGTAGAGTGAAAATGGGAGGAACAGGGGAAATCATGTGACACCAATATTTAGTATTCATTCAACATGCTTTTGAGGTCAACGAGTCACATGCCATTTAAATGATTTTCCCTCTCTCTCAATATTGGCATGGATTTCATGTTGAGTATGCTATTCCAATGATTTAGATAGTAAGGTGATGGAGGTTGAGCACTTGTACTTTAAAGCAGAACAGCATTTGCATGCATGTTTCTCATCCACACACAAATGCGCATAGAAATAAACTGCAGTGTACTACAATTAGATGAATTTAAAGGCTTCAGCCCGTGTGGAATGAAATGTGAAACAGACTGAAAAACAATAAGCAATTAACATGGGTTTACGTGTTTATTGATTTTGCACCAGCTTTAACAAGCTGTGATTGTTTGCTCCATTCATTCAGCATCATTACTGCGACTGCTCTATAATCCTGAGGGCAGGTCTGGAAGACATTCGGCTGATCAGGATAGATTTAGGGGCAAATCTGAGCCTCATCACAGAGGGAATCCTCAGCTGGAAATGGACAACTGACCAGGAAATTAATTTGCAGCACTGGTAGAAATGCAGACACTTGTTAATGGAGGAGGAAGTCTATCAAGGCATAGTGTATCTCCTGTGGGAGATTACAATTCAGTACTTTGGGAAATCAAGCTGCTATCTCCAAAACCTCTACGCATTCATTAGTTTACAAGAAGTTATTTGTTTTCCACATAAATTTGCACTTTTTTGTTCTTTCTCAGGGATGAGTTGCCTTCTGTTTTGGCAACTAAGAGTTCTCCCCAGAGCAATGCCAGGTTTTTGTCAATGTTATGTTTCTGGACACACACATTTAATGACAATGATTCTGACTATGCAATTAAAATCACCTATGGACGTTGATGGATTTCATTCCATTCATAGAAAGTTGACCATACCTCTAAAAATATTTCATGCACACTAATTTAGAATCAACTCAAATGGATTTTGTGAATAAATAAACTATTGCAGATAGTGCGTATAATTAGGAAGAACAGATTATCTATTATTAAAGTCAGTCTCTTGCAAGACCACTTTAATGATACAAAATGTCATTTGCAATTTGAAGAAGACACCCATTTGAATACAGCTGTCAACTGGTAGCTGCTATTTGAAATGTCTTCTTAAAGTGTTTTTGAAATGTCTTCCCAGGTGGTGACAGCTTTTTCAGGCCAACTAGACAGCTTCATTTCATTTCTATTCATAAAGGCTGCCACTGTGAAACTTGAGGTTGTAGCTTGAACGAAAAACAACCATTAAAAAAAAAACTTTGCCATGGAAAGCGCTTGAACTTGTGGCATTGGCCTGAGCCACTATCTGAGAAAATGGGGTGAAAAGGGACAAAACTAAATGAAAGCTGTCAGGAGGGAGAAGTTCCAGGCTCCAGGCTGACCCTTTATGCGACCTCTGCCTGAAGTTCTCTGGCATTGCACATCCAGAAGTGTGGCACAAGTTGGGGGTCAGCAAGCATAGGGCCAGTGGGCTGCACAGTACCGATTTCAGGCAAAGTGTAAAGTGGCCAAGTAGTTTACTCTCCATACCATCTTGATCTGACCCACACAAGGGCTGCCAGAACAATGTCCCTGACCTGGAAATTTCTGTCTTCCACCAGCCCTCTGGAGATCCAGCTGTGCCTTTCTCCTTACTTCACAGCAGCACTGAATAAGGTGTTCAGCTGCAAGGACTCTTATTCTTGCCTCCTGCTGGGGAGGAACATACTCATAGTGGTATGTTAAGCCCAGCAGGAGGGGTTAGATGAGGTAAGAGGGTCTTCTCCAGATCCTGGTTGACACATTCTGTCTGGCCACTGGACTGGGGGTGGCTAACTGATGCCTCCAATAGCTGACAGAATGCCTTCCAGAGTTGGCTGGCAAACTGAGCCCATCAGCAGAGACTAAGTCCACTGTTATCTCACGGACCCAGAATACCTGGTGCAGTAAATGGTCTGCTGTTTCCTTGGTTGTTGGCAACTTGGGGAGAGGCACAAACTTGCAGGCCTTGGAGAAGCAATTAACCACTACAGTTATCGCAGTGTCACCTTGTGATGAGGCCAACACAGTCACAGCCAAACAAGAGTGTAATGGTATGGGTAGGGGTAGAGCGACCCTGCAGATTTTGTTCTAGGATTCTTGCTACTCACACGCACCCAAGGCTACAAATGTCTGTGCATTCTTCTCCATGCGGGTCCATCAGTGTCCCTCTGGAATCTAAAGACTTTCTACAGAAAGGGACATTGTTCAGGTAGACATAGTGATCCAGGGTTTTCTATTCGAGTTGTAGACATCAGACGATGAGTGTGATGAAGAAAGAACCCTTTTAACCCTTCAGTGCATAACATCACATGGTTGTGGTACTGACTACTTTCCATTAAAGTGTATTGTCATACTGGTGTGTTTTGCAAAGTTCAATAATGAACATTCTAATGCATTCTAACTGCGGCTGTAACTATGCAAGTTAATGGTGAAAACATAGCAACCGCAGGTTGAGTCAAAGTCAAACGACTAACAATATCAAGGCAAACATCCTTTCACTGATGAGGAGATGTTTAGCTGTTCTGCAGTCAGACAGTAATTCAGACAGTAAGACAGACTGGAGTAATTCACAATATGAAGAAATAGACTGTAGAACTTTAGTGTGGAATGATGGGACATAAGCAATGGGTAGAACTGGAAAGAACTTCCCCACAGAAGGGTAAAACAAAGGTTATGATATTTGTTGAGAAATTCCATCAATGTAAATGGCTGAAAATCCTCATTTTTCATATTTGTGACATGAAAAAGGTAGTAAAAAAGAAATTAAAAATCAGCCATCACTTTATTGAAACAGTTCACTCTGATAGAACAGCTGGAGAATAAAAGGCCACTCTAAATGAATGCTTGTGTATTTTTCATTAAACTATGAGCTTCCATTTGAAGCAAAAAATAAAGATATGATGATCATCCCACCTTCTTCAAAAAGTAATTACATATGCTCTTTGAACCAACAGTCTTCTTTCCAGTTTCTATTAGTTTGAAGAGGCTTTGTAGTTGCATTTTGGAAGATCTTGACATATGTTTTGATCCATTTACAGGACAGCTGAGAAGTGGTCACTCTGAATCACTCCTAATATTCGTTAAACATAAAGCACATTCATATTCATGTCATAGCTAAGTCTGCAAATTCCCCAGCGTGACCAATTAGACCCATGGTGCTGAGTCCATGATTCCCCTTTCTAATCATTTATCCTACCCCAGCGGCACAGAGGCCCAGCGGGAGGAGATGCTAATACACATCACATGCTTCCATCCAAGTAGTACAGCTTATTCATCTGCCTCACAGTAGATGGTCTGGCACCATTCAAAACAGAACTTATGATAAACTGGTGTCCTTTGATATCTGCAGTATAGTATTACGTGCATTAATAAACATGACTTTAAAGGTCTTGAAGGCTTTAAATTACTTCCATTTAGCCAGTTGCACTGGTCTCACCTAAAATGTAAAAAAAAAACAACAACAACACAGTAATGGGAACATTTTACCACACTTGCAGACTATCGTCACATTCACATAGAATTAATTGACATTTGTAATATCATTTATACACAGTTCCTTAGTGGGCAAGCACTTAAAACTGGAACACAATCAATTCACTGCAGTTATGTTTTATTATACAGGCTGGGTTGGTTTTATCTTTCAAACTCAGATGTGCGAGAGAATGGAAATGACATTCTACAACTAGACAATGGTTGAGGAAAGCCATCATTTAATGCTTTGAAATTAGTTTAACATGAACATGCGTGAGGGGAATTCATACAGCTACAGTTAAAAAAAAAAACAATGGAGATGGCAGGACTAAAATGATCTCAGAACACTGAGCATCACTGAGTTTGGTAGTGAATAGTAAGTAAATCAGCCTGTGCTTTTCTCAGGGGAGGAGGGAGAAACAAGTTGATAACTAGGAAGTGGACTTATATAATTCATGAAGACATATTTAACCGCTTTTTAAGAGGTAGATGTGAATATTCTATCTTCCTTCCACATTCAGCTGGGGTGGGTGGCTAATGTTTAAAGCACACATGCTCTGACAAAAGCTTTTCGTTATTATAGTATCCCCTAACTGCATGAAACACGGCCAGTTTTCAGGGAGTCCATTATGGCAAAAATAACTATGATGGTTAAAAGGCCTATTTCGATAGCTGCCCTGACAAGTATAAAGTAACCTGTAATGGCAAATTGGGAGACCTTCCTGAGAATCTCTCAGATGGATTTAATCCTTCGGAACAACAAGAATAGGATGGATGAGAGTTTATTTTAGGCTTCTCCTGCCCATCTGTTGCTATGCACAATTAACCACTCCTATCCTACCCTTTCCATGAATATAGAAGTAGTGTTGTTTTTGGCGGCCTGTTTTAATTTTAGTTTTAGTCTAGTCTTTGTGTCAAGCTGTCATTTTAGTCTTTA
>JBBJLR010037984.1:0-12287 GCA_037577145.1 Brachypetersius gabonensis
ACTCATTTCTCTTCTCTTTTCCCCTCCTTTCCTTTTCTCTATTCTTCTCATCTACTCATTTCTCTTCTCTTTTCCCCCCTCCTTTCCCCTTCTCTTTTCTTTTCTTCTCATCTACTCATTTCTCTGGTCTTTTACCATGTTTTCCCATTCTCTTCTCTTTTCTTCTTTTAATTCCTCTTCCCTTTTTGTTTCTCTTCTGGTTGCAGGGGAAACTCCCTAACCACCAGGCCAGCAGCTGCTTAGTAGTTCCCCTTTGAGAAATGTTAAAATGTGTTAAGATATTTTACCCACACAAATCAAGCCTCTTGTTGATCACACTATAATACTAACAAAGCACACTGTCGAATTCTCCAGTGCTACTGTTTTTATAGCCTTCATTTCTATTATTTTCTCCCCGGGACCTCTAGAGTGTGCTGTGTCTTGTCCTCATTTTGAAAAAGCAAAATGAAATAATCATACAATAGCATTCCTAACATATTCTAATCTATTCCTAACTCTGTAGGGGCTTCTGGTTGCCATCATCTTTTGCTTCAGCAATGGAGAGGTACGTGCTGTTGTCTACATAATCGATGCATATTTTATGTTGTGGCTAAGCTGGGGAATGTTACAGTAAAAAATAAGAGAATAATCTCTGTTCTCACAAGAAGGCAAAATGCAGTAACTGCAGTTTTGATAAGGAATGGAGGTGTTTGAGGGTCATTTTTTTCATGAAACACGGCGCTTCCTTTCAACACTGATTTGAAGAAAGGAGAGTATCACAATGGCACCAAATCCATACGAAAGCCTAGACTGTGCAATACACGTATTCATGTTTGTGGTTTTATAGAGGCAAATAGGAATCTGTATTTTAGAAGTCACAGGTTCAAGCTGAGATTATCAGTGACGTATAAAAAATATAGATAAGACGGCAGAATAATAAAGCTGTTTTTCAGAATGTTGCTGTTGGCAAAGCACCATAGCGCATATTCACACTGATAAATGTGTGTGAGTGAGTAAGATAGTCAGTCAGACAGCCAGTAAGAAGCAGGTCAGGGGCTTGTGCTTCATATGTTAAAAAAAACAGTCTTTCTATTAAAATAAACTGTGAATTGGGGAGTCTAAATTGACCATAGGTGTGAGTGAATGGTGTGTGTGTGTGTAAGACTCTGGGGACCCGCAACCCTAATAAGACCTAAGCGGTTACAGAAAGTGATTGAATGAATGAATTCTTTCCATTATTTTGTGCCTAATTACTGGTGTCATTTCCAGAAGTCTGGTGTATCAAGCACTTACAGAAATTCTCCCTCGTATCTCATTTACTCACCCTTTCACTATCTCAGTATCTTTCTGTCTTTTATTCATGCTCATAAGAATACACACGCAAACACGCTCTGTTATGGGTGGCTCCGTCCCAACGTTTATTTGCCTTTTCTTGGTACGTTTGCTTGAACTTTTGCTTCTGTAAGCTAGCAGTCACTCTGCATTGTCTCCCCAGAGGTTTGTACAAAATGCAGTACATATAAAAACAACAAAGGAAAAGAAAAGCACAGAAGAGAATTAGTATACATATAAACATATACACACCCACACACACACACTCTCAGGCACAAAGGCGTTTAAGATTGACCGAGCAAATGGAAGATGAGGCAGCTGGTTTATAGCTATTAAAGTGTTTACAGCACACAGCGGGAGAATGAAATATTCAAGCTGATCAGAGAAGCAAAATAAATATGCTGTGTCTTCCCTCTTTTGTTGAGATCACAGCTTTGTTCTAGCTGCCCATGGTTTGGAGACTAACAGGAGCTTAAGCAGGGGAGTCTTTAAGAATAACGCTTTCCTCTACTCTGATTGACATTTGGCTGTTACTTTTCATCATTTTTTAAATGCAGTTATATTAATTACATTTACAGCTGTTTTACATTCAGTTTCAACAAGTTTAACTCTGCATTTCTGACTTTCAGTTGGGTCCCCTGCCATGAAATGTGTGGCAGAAATGTGGACAATAAGCGTTGATCTTAGGGGGTCATATGGTAAAAGTAATATTGCAATACTTCAAGAAATACTTGCAATAAATGATTTGCATTTTTTCTCGTATTTGATTTTCTAATGAAGTTGGAATAGACAAAAAAGACCCAGCTGTAAAGAAATTACAAAAATATAATTACTAATGACTTTTATAAGTATCTGAATTAGGAAACTTTGTTGATTCCAGAGAAAATTGCTTAAGCTACGACTGCACACTGAAATTCTTATTTTTAAATACATTATGCTGTGTGCAGTAATGCTGTGGGCAGTAAGAGAGGTTCATTATCGTTGTTCATTATTTCAAACTGCACTAAATCAAATTAAACATGTTCATGCTTTTTTAAAATAATGTATTATCCAGGCCAAAGGTTTCAAAGGAGTGTTGATGAAAGACTTCTTTTAAAACTGCTGGCATTTTTTTAAACCTTGATTAATCCCACAAGTTGGACATTTATGTTATTATGCAGAAAGTGTACAGTGCAAAGGTAAGAGCAGCAAAAGCAATTGAATAAAGCTGTACATAACAGTATTGTATAAAAAAGCACATTATATAAATAATACAAAATATAAATATGGACATTTGTGTGTATACATGAATATAGGAACCCTAAACATGTGCTTTTGGGTTGAAAGGTGTACATTTCTGAGAAGACATAATAGATAGAGAAAAGATTGGTGCAGACACAGTATAATAATGTTTAAATAATATCCTATCATGACAAAACCTTATATCGCCATTTTAGCTGTTTTTCACATATTCCGTCATATTTTCAGCATGCAAACAGCACTGGTACAAAGTTACTTTTTTTTTTGTATGTTCTTCTGTAGTTGTGTAGAAGAACATACACTCTCTCTCTCGCTCTCTCTCGTGTCAGTGTTGAGCACTAAATTTTGATGGTCCTTTACTTTGTATTGTAAGTTGTTCTTGTATTCAGTCAGTCACGCCGCCTGACTGTAGAGCAGCTAAACATGTCTTCTCATCAGTGAAACAATGTTCACCTCAATGCTGGTGTCTCTCTGAGTTTGACTTATTCGACTCGTTCGGCAGGATGATTATGTTTGTGATACAACAGTACAAGCTGCAGTTGCTATAGTAACAGTGCCATAGTAGTTATGAATAAAAATGGGGGTGCAATAAATACTCCATGAAGACGATTACACAAGTCAAAATCATCAGAGAGTTTATGGGGGTTTGTAGTGTTTTTCATGCCGATTTCAAATCTGTGTTTAGTTTTTCCCACTCGTACAGTTTTTGTGATGAAGCTAGTACTATATTGCATAATGATCATATATAATGATCATATATATCATATGTAATGATCTTAATGATCATAATCATATGCTGAGCATTTTTGAAGAAACAGTGGTAGCTGACTGACATTGATCATTATATTTATGCCACAGTGTGGCCTGTCTGACTTCACTCTGAAAATATTGAAACAGTTACTTAATTGGTGCTGTGGTTTAATAAAAACTGCATGCAAGTCTATTGCAGATCTAATATTACTCATAATTCAAAAAGTTGATGTGACTGAAAAAAATAGAAAAGTGTGTTGTGGTTTTTGATGATTACCGAAAAAAAATTTTTTTGTTGACCTGTGTTATTAATGCGCGGAACGAAAAGAACAGCTAGGCAGGGTCATTTGCTTATGTTACTTTGATGCATGTGTCAAACATTGAGTGTGTGTTTCTTGGTTGTGTGTGTTGTGCACTTGAGTGTCCAGCACGGCGCTCTCCCAATCCGGCAGCTGGTTCATCTGCTGTTCGAACGCAGCCCGAGTGTAGTATGATCTAGTAATGGATTGACTGTAAAATGTATAAAACATGTAAAGCTGTAAGTGTAAAGATGACGGATTATCAGATTGGTGAATATACCTATACATTTTTATGAAAGCAAACACACTGTGAGCATTTAATGAGGTCTGCAGTCATGCATACATCTGTCCCTGAGAGCTGCTGCCTCTTTAAAGATGTGACTCATTCAGGAGCTCAGGAAACTGCATTTGAGCGACACTAATGTAATTATTTATCAAGACATGTCCGTAAGAGTATTGTGCAAAAGTCTTAGACACCGGTGAAAATATTTAAAAACTACTAAATCAAGCTAGCAAGAAAAAAATACAAATGACATTATTTAGTAATAGTGATTTTATGTTCCGTATATCAATATGTTATTTGTGGAAGTCCAGTATTACTGTAGTTTCCATCAGAAACCTGGGTTGACTTCATCAGTCCTTCATTAAATTAAATCAGGAGCTGCTGATGGAGTTTCAATGATCCAAACTACGCTGGAGGAACCGAGGAGGAACCTGGAACTGAACCTGTGTTCTCCTCACCAGCTTAAATAATATTAACTACTTTTTACAAACAAAACAAAACTTGATACTTTTACTGCTTTCTGGTTTACTTGCATTTATGCTCATGTTAACTTTGCATGCAGGAAAACAGTTTATCACACAAAAAATGGCTTTAACCCATAGAACACGAGCGGCATGGATCCATGCAGGCAGTGCAACAAATGGTAAATCACCAGCTCCTTATATGGAAGTTCCTCCTGTTTGTGTTGGTGCTCGTGGTGTCAGACGTAACGCTGAGCTTTGTTTGTTCCTGTGTCACATAGAACCGATGTTATTGTAATTTAAAAACAAGTGATAATCATAACCGCTACTGGGGTTTTTAAAATGTTGTCACATGCGAATGAAAATAAAGAACAAAAATGATAAAAATGTAATTTATTTAAGGTCAAACAGAAAAATAATCACAAGATCTTTGAACCCGAGAGAACTTTTAGGATAGTCTCCGCCTACAAGTGAGTGAGCAAACCCATGAGCGACTACGCGAAAGAGCAGCAAACAGCGACTGTTTTAGATGTGTTTACACTGCTTTATTTGTATAATTCAGATGTTACAAATACACTCTAAGGGTTCTATGGGGTTAAACAATGTGCATTGGTGCCTAGGTCTGTTGGCCAGTACTGTATGTCACACTAAAATGGTTCTTCTTCCAGGTGCAGTCCGCTATAAGGCGAAAGTCTGCTCAGTACACGTTTCAGTGGCGGAGACGCCTGGTCACGACCGACTCTCACTTCAACTACCACACCAACTCCATTACTGAGAGCAGCCGGGTCATGATCAGCCTGGAGCACGCCCCGCCCTGCTCAGAGAGCGAGAAAACACACACCGCCACACACTCGCTCAACGGCCAGAGCAACGGGAATCAATACTACAACGGAGGCCAAGAGGCGCCAAAACCTCTGGAGTCAACCGACATCTGACACCACAGTGGAGAGGAAGAGACTGCTTTAACAGTGCCGTAGACACCAGAGGTGTGGTTTGGTGGCTCTTAAATGAAAACTTCACCAAAAAATGAAAGGTGGTGGGTATTAGCATGCTGGGGTATGCTATCTGGGACGTTTTGTTCTTGGCATTATCTGCATTTTCAGATCATTTCACTTCACAGACCTCTTTTTTAATCTGGCAAGACAAGGCTGTCCAGGATCTTACTCCAAAAAGTTGTATGCAGCATGACATCAGCATGAATGATAACGTAGAATATGTGACCCGTCCATGGGAACAAACATTGCTTGGGCAGAAAAACAATGGGATTGTTAATATTTTCATCCCAGTTTCATGGCAAACACGATCTGGAATTATTAGTCAGCATTTCACTATTATTAATCATTTATTTTGTTTCCATTACCTTACACTTGTGTACAGTGATGCCACACCCCATAACACTGCATATGTTTAAGGGACAGCCCACTGAACTCATTCCTGTAGCATCTCTGCATGCTTAAAAGGAGTGATATTTTACAACTCTTCAATGCACTTTCACTATTTTCAGATTTTCAGGCTCTGTCAGGCAGTTTCACTACCATGCATTTTCTTGTTTTGTGGTTAGTTGTAAAAAAGACACATATAACCCATATACAACAATGACAAGAGAAACGATGGCCTTGCAGTGATGCAGTTTATTCAGGTTGCTGTTGGGTCGCATCAGAATGTTTTAGCATTCAATCGACAAACGTTGTGGCTTAATTCGTCCCAGACCACCTCTAAACCGCACTAGACCCTGTTCACACCTGCACTAAGCCCTGTACACTCAGGACACACAGTCAAACCAAAATCTGACTTTTTATTCATATTTTGAATTGGGTCTTGAATCCCTTTGGAAAATCACAAAAGCAGATTTTCTTAAACAAAATACCCTACAGCCCCCACCCTCGGATAAAAAAAAATGATGCAATGATGAACTTTTTATTATTAGAAATATTTCAGTGTAACTAACTGGTTTTCAATATTTTATAGTGACTAGTACTACATTGTTTAGCCACAAAGGCTCAAACTAATGGTTTAGTCCACTTTGTGTCGAATCACACAGTTCCTTTTGGCCCACAAACATAACTGTGCCAAAATAACCTCCTGTCTAAAGAACAGCAAAAAACTTAGAGAATAATGTCTTGGCCTCTTGAATCATTTGCCGCTTGAAAGCTACTTGGGAGGTTTGGACACAAGTCATTTCCAAAAATTGCTGGAAAGGAGGTGTTTTCAGCATCCATTAAACTGCACTATAAACTATATGTTTTAATCAGAGGGTGGGCCCTAGCCTGTAGTGCAGTGGTTCCCAACCTTTTTTTCCCTGAAGCCCCCCTTGTCTGTGTGCAAGACAAGCCAGGCCCCACCTCAACCCCAACTCCTACCCGCATAGACATGCAAAAAGAATTAAGTAATTAATTACAAATTTTATTTGCAAAAAATAAACAACGATTGTACAGCAGCGAGTTCTACAGCGGTTTTTGTTCTTATACGCAGATATTGGGATTTTATTAATTTAATGTGTACAAATATAATTTTGGTAACCTCAGTGCATCTCTAGCACCCCCCTAAGGGGGGCCCGGACCCCAGGTTGGGAACCACTGCTGTAGTGTATATCCATGAACATTTCTGATGAACTGAATAGTGTTTGCAAGGCAGCGACTGGAGGGCTAAGGAAAATGACGGCTTTGAGACGAGCCTGATTAGCTCAGCCCCCTGCTGTTGGTAATTTTGTTATAGTTTTTGTTCCATCCTGGATGCTGTCCTGTACACCACTGATGAAGAGCAGTACACAGGCTACAGCATGTTATTGTGAACCCAGCCATAGTCTGATGCTGGTGTGTAGTAGCCTCTAGCTATTAGTGAGTCACTCGTAACTTCAGTGCAAAACTAAAGAAGTAAACTTGGGACACCAAACATGTTTTAGTTGTTTTGACTACAATTAGGCTGAGCATCACCTGCTCGTCTAAGTCACAGACACTGTCATTAAGAAACGATAGACCCTGAGAGTAAGATGCCATGGATTTCTTCAACTGATATAATTGGCTGGGGATGGACAGCATTGCCTCAACAGTGGTGAAAGTGGGGCAATTATTGAATACTGGTGCAGTAACTCATCCAGGAACACACTGTCCATATAACAAATATGAACCCAAATCCAGAGTACCAAAAAAACTGAAAGAGTAAAGTTGCCAAAATCCAGAACATAGTCTAGAAACCAGAAAATCCAAACATAGGAAAGTAAATACAAATCCACAAAGCAAAAGAGAGATCCAGAATCCAAACAACGGGGTCAGAAAAAACAGACAGATCCGATAACAACTTAACTAGAGAGTCTGAAGTATACTTTGCGCAGGTAGATCCGGAGAGATTGACTGAATCTCCACCTCAGATCCAGGACCAGCCTTTACAGTTTGTCTCTTAATTCTTTACCAAAATAAAAAGCACTGCCTGTCAAAAAAGCATATTTTTATTAATGTTACTGATCAAACTGATCAACTGATCAAAAAACGCCAGTCAAGGCTTCATTAACATGAATCTGCTTTTTTCGTACATTTACCTTCAATACTCAAATACAGCCGTGTGCAAAAGTTTGGACACCCCAGTTAGATAATACATTTTTATGATTTTCTATAACATTTTAACTTCTGCACATTTTAATGCACAATCACTGTTTGCCTGGAAATGTATAATAGGTATGGCACATTTAATATATTGTGTCATTTACTTTTAAATGTCTTGAAGTCACAAAAATAGAAATTGGGCAATACAATATGCAGAAAAATGCCAGATTCATGTTTCATTTAGAAAATGAATAAAAACAGGGGTATTCAAAGTTTTGCACTGTGGTGATTAAGCGTTTGAAACAAAGTGTCCCAAAACAGGCAGCATCCACAGTCCTAGCCACATATAAAATGCAAAATACAAGCAAAGTTAAAAATTCAGCACCACTGCCTCATTCACCCAAATCCTCTGGTGAGTCACCAGCAAACGAAGCTCATGCTCTGGAAGTGAAACTGCGGTTTGTTGGTTCTTTCTTAGAAATGCTACATAACATACACCACTGTTAGGTTTATTATATATTTACATCCAGGACCAGAAGAACCAGTGCTGCTCATAAAGAACAAAGTATTTGTCCCCATTAACACCAATAGTTTACCACTTATCCCAGTACAAAATATCAAATGTTCCAAAGGGAAATTCCACCAAAAAATGTGTACAGTACTGATTTTCCTCACGATAGGCCTGGATTTACAAAGGGAAACAATGAACGGAAGGGAAAGCAATGGATTGTTCCTACGTGCACCGAAAAGCATTTTAAACATGTAATTATTTCTTATGTATGAATATAAACACCCTTTGTTGTAAATAGTTCAAATAAGCACTTGTGTGTTTTTCACTGTTCACTGACTGCCTTCTCTCATTCTTTGAGGAGGTTTTTAGGGGTTTTTTTGTTTGTTTGTTTTGTTTTTGCTTGATGCATGTGGCTCTTAGTGAAACTACAGGCCCAAAAAAACAACATTCCTTTTGAACTGCCAAGCAAGCGAACTAGAATTATTATGATTTCAGTACTCGTGTAATGATGTTGTTTTAAGGAGCACAATAAATGTTATTGCACTTGATGGTGGTCTCTATTAGTCTCATTATACTGATCTACTAGAAAGCACCCACAAGCAAATCCTTGAATGGAGGTCAATTGGGTTCAATTGGGTTAAGTTCTCTGTAGTTTTTATTGTGGAGTAGAGTAAGGGCTGCCTTTCAGTTCTGGTCTAGTAGGCTTTGATATTGCCTTCTCTAGCTCTCTTATATTTGCAGTGTTATGGGGCGGAACCACGGTCTGGACTGAGTTCCTTGTGACTCTGACAGAGGAGTAAAAACGAGTATCGGGTCCGACTCACTTCTGGAGCGACATCTTCGCAACCCTCTCTGAGCGTGACCCTGTGAGTCCTGTGTCCTCAGTGAAGAGGGCGGCATTTGCATTTTTCTTAAAGGACTTCTTCGGCTTACACTGCTTATCTCTCAAAGACTGTTTGAACCTTCATTTGAATCAAAACCCATTTGTTCTGCATTTGTGTCCTCTTTCCCAGAGCCACAGAACCTGACAACTACAAGTTCTCTGATTTCACTGTGAGCTGAGACAGCATGGTTATGCTTTAATAGTACATTACTTTAGCAAACTGCCTTAAAATCTTTAGTCTCGAGTGCGAGTCGAGGTTGTGTCACAATTAGTCTCCGACAAAAGTGACTTGAGTCCGACTTGAAGACTCAAGTTCCTGTCCATGTATGTGTATGGTAAGCATGCAGATATTGAAATGAAAGTAATGAAGTCCTGATCAGTAATAGTTTTCTCTGCACAGTAATACTTTAATTATGCTTGTCAAAGTAGAATGTAGGCCAATATATTCAATTCAATTCAATTCAATTTTATTTATATAGCGCTTTTTACAGCCAGGTTGTCAGAGCAGCTTTCCACAGTCCAGGTCCGAGCCCCTAGTGAATAAGCCAGAGGCGACAGAGGCGAGGAAAAACTCCCTCAGCTGGAGGAAGAAACCTCTGGAGGAACCAAGACTCAAAAGGGGAACCCGTCCTCCTCGGGTTGACCCAGAGACACGAACCAGAACAGAGAATAAATAACAAGAGAAGGCCTCAGTGAATGAGGTTATAGACAGATAGGTCCTCTATATTTCCTCACTAAGGAAGATTGACACGTTTTAGACACTCCAGAGCACTTCATAACTGAATCATGTAACAGATGTAGTCTAGTGCATTGTTGGGAGTCTTGCCAAAGGACGTGTCACCCACTACAGCAGTTTCCAGTTGTATCTTGAGAAAAGTCATTTTTTTATATATATTAAAGGATGTTTTTAGTTTTTATTAATTTTATTCAGGTTTTATCAAGTATATCTATGAAGCAAGGATGCTACATTTAAATTAATAAGAGAATAAATAAGCAATAATTAGCAAAGAAAAAATATAAGCGAGAAAAAGACTAAAACACCTGATGCACCGCGTTCAGTGCTCGATAACTGGCTGGACCTGAATCAATACGACCTGAACTCATAAAAGACTGTGGCCTTTGAAACCTCTTCTGCTAAAAGAGTTATTCATTCCAGCAATTCTGGTCATTTATTCAGGGACACTGCTCTCAAGAAAAGCTTTCTGCAAGAGGACAAATAATTTTGTTTCTTTCTAAAGCCATTAGAATCTTTCTAAAGCCATTAAAGTCCTATTTCCGTTGCAGAGTCACATCAATAGCTTGCAAGTGACCTGTGGTTTATGACTGAGATTATTTTTTTCCAACCTTTTTGGTTAGAATTATCTTAGCTTATAGAACCTGGTCCTTTTTCATATCTGCTGCCAAACATACAGCATGGGAAAAAGTAAGAGAGCAGTGCAATTTATTTTGAAATCAGCATCTCTATGAGTGACAATCCATTCCAGTCCAGTTTCTGTTAAATTCCTCCACAAACACCTCATTCTGCTTCATGAGGGACTGATCAGTGATCAGCTGAATCACATCTTATTTAATGAGGAAAAGTATAAAACACTGCTGTAATCGACTCTCTCCTCTCACACTGAGACCAGTTGGATGATAAAACACTACTAGAAGAACGTCAAGGGTAATTATTGCCATTTAAGATCAGATAAGATAAACCTTTATTAGTCCCACAAGTGGGTAATTTGCTTGGTCACGGCAGAAAGTGGACAGTACAAAGTCAAGAGCAGCAAAGTTAGAAAAACAAAGGAATATAATAAAATAGAATTAAATACTCTGTCACAGTATAGTATAGAATAAAATGTTCAAATATACAATCTTAAAATGTACAGTATAAGAAACTAGGAATATAAGTATGCATTACTGTATTGGAAAAATAAACTGTAAGTAAGACTAAATCGCACATTTAGAAGTAAGACTAGGCTTCGGCAAGTTTTGTTTAAGAGTGAATAAGAGTTTCTATTTCTTTGAATTTTTCAAGTTCTGTAAACACTGCATTTTGATGTTTTGTCACTTCCTTTAAAATGATGCTATAAAGAACAATATTTTTATATTTATGTGAGGAGAAATATTGTCAGCGGTTCTTAAAATCCAAGGTAAAGCTGTTCGATTGCACCTATAAAAGATAAAACCTGAGAAACTGAACATTTATGCAGTGGTGTCTTATTTTTTCCAGAGCTGGAAAATGATGTTTAAATGATGATAATTTCCTTATTTGAATACAGGGATACAGTCTTGCTGGCAAAGGAACACTTGGGAAACTTTATATAATCTATCGATTAGTCATTCGATTTGTTTTAAAACCCTAAACCTAAACCTTTTGTATTCTTTCGTCAAATAGACCTCCTTGCAGACGTCATAACTCACTGCTTCACACTTAAAAAAACTCTCCCTGGTTACTCAAACCCTTATTTTAATGAGTTATTACAGACAGTTTCCATGACGACGTACAACACATGCTGTTGGATACAGAGGAATACAGCCTCTTATATCTAGCACCTCCTTTAACCTGCTGTCATTCCAATCTCCTGCTGTCAATGACTTGAATTCATTACGAACTGTTTTGAAACGACATCAATTTAATTCTGTTTCTAAGGCCTTTGTGTAAATAATTATTGTTGCTTTTTGTCTGTTTTTGCTTCTCTTGTTTCACAAGAGCTTTCTGGCACTTGCCAGGCTGCCGTTGTAAATAGGAAACTGTTTTAATACCTAGCCTTTTAAAATACAGGTTATATAAATAAATACGGGTAATCAACTAGGCACACACTCACACTCTCAAACACACAAACATAAACACACACACTCACACTCACAAACACACAAACATAAACACACACACACTCACACGAGCACAAACATACATACACACTCACACTCACAAACACAAACATACATACACACTCACACTCTCAAACACACAAACATAAACACACACACTCACACTCACAAACACACAAACATAAACACACACA
>JBBJLR010037994.1:0-12286 GCA_037577145.1 Brachypetersius gabonensis
TGCACGCGTTTCTTTGCAGGTCACCATGGTTACCAATGGAAGAACAATGATTTCAAGCATCACCCTCCTTTTAACATCTCAAGTCTGCCATTCGAACCCAATCAGCCTGATAATGATCTCCAGCCTTGTGCTCATCAACATTCTCACCTGAGTTAACAAGACGATACTGAAATGATCTCAGCAGGTCCTTTAATGACAGCAATGAAATGCAAAGGAAATTGGGGATTAAGTTAATTTTCATGGCAAAGAAGGACTATGCAGTTCATCTGATCACTCTTCATAAAATTCTGGAGTTTATGCAAATTATTATAAAAACTTAAGCAGCAACTTTTCCAATTTCCCATATTTATGTAATTCTCAAAACTTTTGGCCACGACTGTACAGGCTGCATGCTTAATGTTTACATGCAAACATTTCTCTTCTGTTGGAGAAAATGAACTTTTCTCTTTTTTGCCTTTTCTTTAGTTTCACTCTATAGAGATCTGAAGGGAACGTCACATTAAAAAGGGGACACTACACCTGTCATTTGTCTGCGAGTTTATCTGTCTGCTTATCTGTGGTCAGTCAAGCAGTGAGGGCAGAACATTATCTATTTTTATGTCCAATATACAGTTTACAGAAGAATATAATGCATTATTTAGGGGGCACTAGATGACAGTTTAAGGTGATGTTTTGCATTATACATTATTCCTACTGGTAATTACTTAATTTTTTATTTTTTACTATGAAGATTTGATATTTGATGATATGGGGTAGGGTGCTTTTAAAAAAGGTCTGTTTCAATGTTATCACAGTGCTCAGGGTATAATTTTTTGGTCTAAATAATTAAATAAAGTTAAAGTAAAAAGCCATTGACTGGAATTGTAATGTTGCCTCTGTCACCACCGTCAGATTAGTGTCAGGTCTGGGGTCAAGGACAGTGAGGGGCTACCCAGAGGGGGCTCTGTCTCTGAGAACAGTCAGGGGCTCTGGGACTCATGGGACCCACCCAGAGGGCCCCTGCATCCAATGATATATGCGGTCAGGTGGGGCTCACCAGATGCTGCCCTTTGCCACTGCCTACCCCTCCTCTGCAGTGTTATGGGGGTCGGTGGGCACCCCGGTGGGGCGTTCTGGGGGAGTTGGGTGTATTGTCAGGTCTGTGGTCAGGGACTGGGTTTTTTTGTTTTCCTTGTTTAGGTTTTCTGTTCCTTGAGCACACCGCGGTTGTGTTGAGGCTATTAGTGATTGCAGCTGCCAGTGTGCTCAAGAGAAGTAATTCTGTTTTGTTATTGGAGGTGGGTTTTGTGCTTTTTTGTATTTATTTTGCGACCGACCTGTGTTGTTGGTCCACCGTCCTTTAAATTACTTTGTGTTTCTCCTTAAATTTGGTGAAAATTCAAGTTTTGATATCTGACCCACTTGTCAGTTTTATTTGTTTATGTTTTTGGAAAATAAAAGATCAAATAAAATGCAGCATGTTGAGTTTAACTTGTGCAAGTGTGCCTACTGTTCGTGTCTGGAGAAGGAGGAACGTGACAATTAGACCAATTAAATAAAAAATAATTTGCCTTTTATTGTGTCTGAAGGTGTTGACAAATACAAAGTAATAACTGAAAAAAATGCCTATTTTATGACAAAAATACAAGATGAGGAGCTTCCGCTGGTACATTGCTGAACAGCCAAGACCGGGATCTATAATGACATGCCTTCAGATTTTGTAATTTAAGTAATTTTTTATTTTCAAAATTAAAACATGTTTTATCCAAATTCCCAAGAATCAGTGTAATGACACATTTAAGTAATTATCATTATATTTCCCATTTTAAACAATGACATTTAATTATTGACATGTTGATATATTTAATATTGGCACACCTAGCCCTCCATAGGTGCGGGTGCATGTGAGTGTGTGTGTGTGAGAAAGCAATGTTGCCCGTTTGCCAATGACGTCCTTGGTTCAACAGACATGTGATATGTGAGGAAATCTTACTCTTAAAATGCAGTTTTCTCCAGCAAGTCCCAAATTGCATCTGGACCAGTAGCACCTGGGACCAAGGCATAAGCTGGAAACCTTCCTATACTTCCTCACTGCTATGGTTCGCAGATGATGGTTTGTGCAAAATAAAGCCAATTTCCACCACCACATCAACTCAAGTGATGCGAAGAGCTAATTTGAATCCACAGCTCAATCAGCTGACCATCATGGAGTGACTGAAATCACAGCTGCGGCCTCCTCTGCCATGTGATGGGAATCCATCTTTGGCTGTTTTAGGAATGATGCAGCAATGTTGCCGTCAAAGTAGTGGCAAAAAGATCAAACTTATATTGGATGCAAAGTTTGAAATGACATGTTTTGTAACATGAAACAAATGCACTGATATTTTTACTATAACTGAGTTGCATTAGGTTTATTTTTTAGAGGCATTTTTGCCTCTAATTTGTTAAGCCTTTCCGACTTTACAAGTAAAGCTAAGAATTTTCCCCTTAGCCCAAATACAGTTTGTGTCTAGAGTGGTGTGTGCCTTTTTGGGTTTTACTTTGGAACTATGAGGCAAGTAATAAAAACTGAACCGATTTAGCATTCAGCAATTTTGCATGCTTTTATCATAACGCAATCGCCTCAAACTGTCTTGAGCCTTTAGCCATGCATCTGCAGAACCAAATTTTGTTGATCTTTGGACATTAAACATATCATTTCCTTCAACTATTGCTTAGTGTGCAATTAACTTACCATTTAAAATGTGCAATTTTACTTGTGCATTTCCGCTGGAATTGACAATGCCTGTCACTCCATTGTGTACCTGTGTGTGTGTGTGTGTGTGTGTTTATCTGTTCTTATATATCCACACTGTATATACGTGTATATATACTTATACTCATTCTGTATAAGCATATAACTTGTTTGTCTACATTTAGTTTACATATAGTACCACATATAGCCATATTTATACAATACACATGTTTCTATATTTCTAGATTATATTTCTAGATTGTATATGTACATTTTATACTGTACTGTCAGTATAGTATTTTATTCTATTCTATTGTTTGCTTAAGTTTTATTTTGTACTGTCCACTTTCTGCCATGACAAAGCAAATTTCCCACTTGTGGGACTAATAAAGGTTTATCTTCCCTCCGATGGCCTCCTCATGACTTTCTATTGCTTCTGCCGAAAACTAGGCAGGCTAAGTAAATAATTCAGGTATAATAAACAATTCATGTATAAAAACTGGTTTTAGTTCATGTTAACTCAACTGTCCATTCAAGCTGAGTTAACGCATTCCATATGCTGGATACCACCATTACATCCCCCGCTGAGACTACAGTTTACTGAAGAAAGGCAGATAGTTCATCTTTAATGGACCTCTTTAATCTTCACATGCAGATCCTTACAGAGACATACAGTTTCTGTTTAGAATGGAGAGATTGTATCAGGTTTGCACAGATTTACTGAATGTAGACTATTGCTGCATGATTTATTTGCTTAAAGGAAATGACAGACTTGCTTTGGAAAACACATCCCTTCCGTTCCTCCTTCGGCTGAAGGCTGATGCCAGGCTGGCAAGTGTGTCGGTGCGTTTGGCAGCTGAAGAGGTGTGAAGAGGCTCTGGGCTGTTTGTGTGCTGTACACCAAGTACCAAGAGTGGCATGGTGAAAAACAATTCATACTCTTTCTTTCCCTTTCTCTGTTGATAAGAGCCTCATTTCCCAATGTCCTACCTGTACAGCACCCTGCCCCCCTCCCATTCACTAAGCTCACTATCTTTTCTATTCAGTCAATCTTTATTCAGCCAGACAACAGAGTTGACATAGAAGAAGACTCTCTCAGTTCCAGGCCTTTTCAAGAAACAGTTGTTTGGAGTAATTCATGATAGCAAATATAATGATGCGTTCAGTGCCTGTAAAAGTGAAATTGGACTAACTTTCCTGCCTTCTGGGAAGTATTAACCATCATGAGAAAAAGAAACATCAATTAAGGATAAAGTATTGCCAACAAGTACATCATGATTCAGAGTTGTGTTCAGAATCAGAATCAGAATTTTACTGGTTCTGGAGGAAACTGCTTATGCTATGACTGTGCAGACACACAGAGACAGGAATACTATACAGTGTAACTAAATACAACAAAAACTAGGAAAATACACTTATTGAAATACATTATCCTGATGTGTAAATATTATAGATAAGTAACTTACAGTTAGGAGTATGTTACTGCATCTAATACAGATCAGTAGTAGTAATATTGGCATACTGTAAGTAGTAATATATTTCACAGAATAATAAGATATTGCACAAAATAAAATTATTTGGCACCTAATGACTAAACTGCATGTGATATTGCACATGGTAAGACACACATAAAACATCATTGCACATGATGTTTTAGCACCCAACAAGAAAATAGCACAGTATTGCACATGGAAGACAATTGCACATAATGGTTTAAAAGAAATTCCGTATTCCGTAAAACAAAGTAGCATATGGTTATTGCACTGATTATTGTGTGGATGTGTTACTGTTACGGTTCCAGTAGAACCAATCAGAGACCTCCATCCAAGATCATAACCAATTAAGGAATCAACATACCTACACAACTTCAACCAAAAAATGAAATAACCTGAATAACCACAGCACCTCCCCTGTGAATCCTTCAAAGCCCAATGAATATTCTCTTAAACCCTTACACATACATCCTTTACATTTTTTACAAACTTCACAGCTGCCTCTGCGTTTCTGTTCAGTGTGTCAGGGGGACGCCTGTTTCTTGCGGGACGAGGGTTGCACTGCATGACTGGGGTGGTGGTACTCTGTTTTGCTGTTCCTCATCAGTGTCCATATTGAACTCATCAAAGTCCCAACATGTTCCTGCACAAGAATCAGTTTGTGCCGACTGATCTGTTTTTTGCTTAGAGCTCAACCCTTGATTTACAGGTCTTCACACATTTCCCAATCACTTCAACCCTGTAAGTCACAGGACCCAACTCTTCATGTATTACTCCATTCAACCATTTTTCCTTTGTAATTCTTTACCAAGACCTGTTGATCAACAAAAACAAACCTGCCATGAGGAAGAGCTGGCTCTGCTGTACTTTGCATTATCTGAGGAAACTCAGAGAATATAAGTGATAACCTGTTTTCGGACTTGACTCCTCAGAAACAGCTCAGCAGGAGCCTTTCCTGTTGCAGTATGGGGTGTGTTTCTGTAACCAAAAATAAAATTTGCTACACGGTGCTCTAGTGTCATATCACCAATCGCTCTATTCTTTACAAGAGATTTCTTGAGATTCTGTACTAATCCCTCAGGTAACCCATTACTTCCAGGGTGGTAAGAAAAGTCTCAAACTATCTGTCAAATCTGTCACTACTTCTTTTAGACACCCTTACGCTGCACAGTTCTTAATGCTTATATGGTTTTAGCTGATGTAATGGTGTACATGGGAATACCATCTGGCCATCTAGAATATGCATCCAATACCAAAAACATCTGCTTATGGTTCTCTGCAAAATCAAGGTCTATTCTCTCCCATGGATTCGAAGCCCATTTCCATGTATGTACTGGTGCAGTAGCTGACATTCGCTGCTACTACGCTGCTGCTGGCAAATTCATTCACTGTTCAATACTTTCTACTGAAAGTCACCTGAAAAGCTTCTAGCTAGAGATTTCATCTTGACTCTCTCGGGAACAAACACTCAAAAGCTCCATATAATACAGTCATCCTCTACAATCTTCTCAAATTTTCTCTGAAAATAAGGCTTCAGTAAATCATCCTGCATATGTTTGGGTCCACCTGTCAAGACAACATGCTTAACTACCTTCAAAACAACTTCTTCTAAATTAGCAAGGTGACTCACAGTATAATTTACAGTTATGAAAGTATCATCTAAGTTGCAGATGACACCAATCATGCCCTGAAGTATTTGATTCATTATATTTTGAAAACTTGCAGGAGCACTGGCAACTCAATAAGGTAATCTTTTGTAAAAGATACAGTCCCTTATGTGTGTTAATTGTGAGATAATGACTAGAGTCTTCCTCTAACTGTACTTGCTGATAAGCCTGTGATAAGTCTAGTTTGGTAAACTGTTGACCTGCCAATTTAGCAAATAGATCTGGAGTTCTAGATAGTGGATACTGTTTCACATTCAACCATTGATTTATAGTGACCTTGTAGTCCCCACACATTGGTACATGATCACCTTTCTTTGGTACACAGACAATAGGAGCTCCCATTCACTAAATTCAATAGGTGAAATTACCCCTTCAGCTTCCAGTTTTTCCAGTCCTCTCACTACAGCTTCCCTGAGTGCATAAGGCACATTTCTAGACTTGGGCATGGCATTAAGCAGCTACATGCAACTTTGCTTTAATGCCCTTGAGCTTACCTAACCCATGTTTGAACACTGATGCAAGTCTCACACACACATCTTCCACTATTTATGAAAAGCCTCCATCTTTACCCTGGCACCATTTGCACTAACATAGAATCAATATGGTTTCACAGTGTCACCTTTACTCGAGCACACTGCAAAAGATCAGTACCTCCACTGTCCAAGGTCTGACCAGTGTCATTGTTTGGCACCTCAGCAGCCAATAGCACACAACTGTTGTCTCCCGCCTCACTGTGCTGGACAGCGTTGGTATCATGGTCTCTTTCGTGCTGGGGCGCTTTGATATTCCGGTCTCTTTCGCGCTGGGGAGTGTGAATAGGACTCCTGTCTGCTGCTTGAGAGCGATGGACCCCCTGCAGGTCTCATGCTTGAGAATGTTGTAACGCTTCGTTTCCAATTGTGCACCCCCTCCTGGTGGGAGCGGCATGTTTCTTGCACTCGTGATTTCCTTGAATCTGCAGTTGTCTGGTCTGTAACCCTTGCCACTGCAACAATAACAGGGCTTTCTACTAGCTGTTGTCCCCCTGTGATTCATTCCAGCTTTCTTATCAACTACATTAGCCTTGTAGGTTTTCTGCCAAAACTGTTGCACTGTTACTTCGCATGCAGACGCCATTTCGATGGCAAGCGGTAATGTGAAGTCTTTAGTGTGGGCTGCATTAAGAAACTAATTTCTCAATTCAGTGCTCTTAACACCACATAAAAATCTATGTCGCAACGCTTCATTTAAAAATGTCCCGAACTTACAATGAGCCACTTTTTGCATAATTGTACATAAAAGCTGAGAAATGTTTTTTTTCTCAATGATATCTTTAGTACATCATTGTATTATGTTTTTGCACACACCTGTCATTTCCCGTCTAAAATTGACTTGCTGGTTGAATAAATTCAACTTTAAGTGAAAATTTGCCTGGGGTATGAATAATTTCAAGGCTCACTGTACTTGCTAACTTTCTCAGAATAGCAACGTACTCACTTGTTATGTTTTCCTTTTAATTTCTTCCACAAAACTATGTGCACTTTTTCCTACTACCATAAGAAAAAACACCCTGGTTTTCTCATCTTTGATATTCAGGTCATTAGCTGCAATGTACTGCTCTAGCTTCTGACAATAACTATCAAAACTTTCACTCGCCGAAGGTCTCTCTAATTCTTGCCACTGGAGTCGCTTGACATGCTAACTCTGTGTCTTCCAACTTAAACATTCCATTCTCGCTATTACATATCAATGGTAGACTTGGGTAACTGAAAAAAACGACTATATTTTTTCAAAGATGCAGTACATAACTAACAATCTGATCCATTACTGTTACGGTCAGAGAGAGCAGGTCCCCTGTTGGCACACACACACCAATCAAAGACCGCCACCCAAAACCATAACCAATTAAGGAATCCACATACATACACAATTTCAACCAAAAATGAAATAACCTTTATTTTGTCAGGAACACCACAGTCCGTGATGGCCTGAAGTCACAATTTCCATGTTGTCAAATTCTTCACCCACCACTGAGCCCATTATCTTGATCATATCTGTTAAATCTCTTGGTGTGTGCCTCTTCCATGCTGCCACCCCAGCACACAGACCATAGAACATCCACAAAAGATACGAGTCACCAGAGATAGGAGTCATAGGAAGAACAGCCTAATTTGTCCCCTTTATTTGGCCAGAGAGGTTTTGGAACAGTCCGACTTATTGTCTAAGTTCATACCAAGGTATTTGCAGTCCCTATCATCAAATCCCAAATTTGGTGTCGTTGATGTCAAGCTGCTGCTGATTCAGCTCCATTCAACAAAACTATCCACAGCCAACCTATATTCCAAGTCTTCCCCATGCCTGATGCATCCAACTATCACAGAGTCATCTGAGAATTTCTGCAGATGGTAGCCCTATGTGTTGTTCATGAACCAGCATTATCCACTTCAGTCTTGGCCTGGTAGGCAAAAATAAGGGGATCTTGTGCAGGCTTAACAATGGGATAAAGTTTGTCCAAGAACAATTTCACAAAGTCCTTCATACTGTGTATGGTGGGTGCAATTGGCCTGTAGTTCAATCGAGGTGCTGGGTGTGCACCTTTTTAGGCGCTGGAACAATAAATGATGGTTCAACTGGTTTCAGAATGCAGCAGCTTGATTGGTCTTTAACCAACCCAAAAGCTTGCAAGTCGCCCCACTGCTTATTGACCTACATTGGCTACCCATGGCTGCCCGAATTAAGTCCAAGTCACTAACTCTTGCCTACGGAGTCACATCTGGTCTCGGCACCCAGCTACCGTAATCCTGTCATTCAGGCATATGTTTCTACATGTTCCTTCCGCTCCTCCAAGGAATATAGTCCTATGTTTGTCATCCCTACACACAAGGCAAACCCAGTTTAGGCTCTCATTTGTGGTTCCCGCTGGTGAAATGAGCTGCCTAAGGTGACCAGAGCAGCAAAATTCCTCTCTGGCTTCAAAAACCTCCTGAAAAATCAACTGTTCAGGGAGCATCTCCTCTCCTTCTTGCACCACTCCTACATAAAGATTTTTTTCACAATGTGAATCCAGTGATTGTCTTCATGCCACTCCACACATATCTGATTATTTTCTGTTGTATTTGTTGGTCCAGCTCTCTCCTCTAGCTGCCTTGCTGTCACCGAACCTGAATGCTTTCTTTTTCTCATTAGGAAAGGCATTGATATCTTAGGTGACCCATGGCTTGTTGTTGGGGAAGTAGGGCATGGATTTCACTACTACAGTGTAAGATGATGTACACTGTGACAAGATAGATATTTTTTTTTTGCCGAATGTGAATAAATGTTTTAATATGTCTGTTGAATATAAATGTACATTGCTAAAATAGTGCTCTATTTGTACTGAATATGAATACATTGCTTAACTACTACTTGCTGCTTTTTGCTGCGTCTTGTTTTGCAATAAGACGATCAGACAATTGAAACAATCAAAAGCTATTTTAACTTAAAATGTAGATAAGCATCAGTTTCAATGAAACTAAAATCGCTTGCAGAGTTGCAGGCGTGTTTGTGGAGTGTTGTGATGCACAGAAAATGCAGTTTGAGGGCCATGTACCTGATATAATATAAAATTCACTCATCTCTTCCTCATACATATGCATGCGAGGGACTGGGTAGAGGAATGAGTGGAATAAAGGGAGGAGATATCACCATGTATGTCTGTTTGTTTGGAAAAATACTGGAGAACACTCATTTTTGGGGTGGGATTTTGTGTTAATATTTTTTGACAAATATTTTGGTGGTGTTAGGATTGGATTGGTCATCTGTGGGTAGGAGAGTTACAATCACACTTTTGTCTGCTTACCACTCTGGATCATTATTATTTCACCTCATGAACTGTGAAACCTGAGGAATCTGCTGTTTCATACCTACATTAAACTAAAAAATGCTGCTTGTAAGTTACTTTAAAAACATGGGAGTCCTGATCAACAACCCCAGCGCTGCCAACCCATCTCTAATCAACACGCTCCTCCTCGGCCTTATGCTGGCTGTTCAGTGCTTCCACGTACTTGAGCTCTAGTTGGACACTGGGCTTATCTATTACTATGCATCAAAGTTATTGAGATGGTAGTGTTTAGCAGTCGTTAAAACAGCGGTAGGGACAAAATGAGCCATTAAAAAGTGGCGGGGACTGATTCCCCTGCTTCTCCATCTTAAATGAATACTACTTATTCCACTTGACTTCCTGAAATCTTCTGAGTCGCTTGTGGCAGTTTATTTGGCATCAGCTGTCCTTCCCCTAGTCACACAGTGGCTAGACAGAGGTATGAGTCTTGAACACATGCTGAAAGAGTGTTTACCATCAGAATATCAGTGTTTAAACTCCCAAATTCAGTTGAACAAATTCTACTTTCTCAGCCAGAGTAAAATAACATCTCTGTTGAAAAGAGATGAGAGAACCTGATTTATTTACACCCCTATATCTTCATCTTTAGATTTAAATTTTTTGTTTAGTCAGCGATAAAGACTGACTGACTGGTGTTTTACTACTAGTCCTAAAAGTCTTCTACGCTGAGAAGCCTTGGCTGAGTTTTTGTAGCTTAGCTAATAAAGGGTGGTGGTAGTGGCCTAGTGGGTAGGATACTTGCCTCTGGACCAAGAGGTCATTGTTCAAATACTACCTTAGGCACACCACCACTGGGTTCCTGATCAAGACCTCCAGGGAAGTTGCTCCAGGGAAACTGCTCCCTGTAGTCAGAGAATGGTAGTAGCTTTGGCAAAAGCGTCTGCTAAATGCTGTAAATGTAAATGACCCTGATAGTGGCTACAAATTAACCTGTTTATAATGACAGACTCCATTAACTGTAACACCACATATCAAATCTCTCACCAACTGTAAATAAACAATGATTTCCTCTGTCTCTCCTCTCTCTGCCACTTCTTTACCACAGGAATTCTTTAATACCCCTCCCTTTAATAATAGAGAGCCCATTTCAGCCATCACTGCTACTCTCATGCTATTGATAAACTCACTCATTTTAATCTAGCTGTCACTCAGTTCAGTTCCAGTGGACAATGCTGTGGATGAAATTTAGTTTCAATGTATCGTAATCAGAGGTGGACAGATCTGAAGTAGTCTAATCGCAAAGCCTACTTTAAACTAAGAAAGAAGAAAATAATAAAACAACCAACAAACTACAAGCTCCTTGAGAGTTCATTGACGAACTGCTGTGTAATTTCTTAGCACCTCTAGAATGTATCAGAAAATGAGATTAAGTTTTTAGAGAGCTATTCTTAGTTTTGGTTTAAAAATACTAACACTATACCGTGAGAGGTGTGAACAATGACAAAGCAGTGCAAATGCTGAACAGGACAGGAATTTAATTAGACACACACACAAAAATGATGGAATCCTTAAATAAATATGAAGGATTAATATGAATCCTTGTCTTCCTTTTTCCTCCTCTATGTGCTGATTCAAACCCCACAACCCCTGAGCATCTGTAACAGATTTTGTTTTATAACCCTGCAGTTTTGTGATTCAGTACTTTAGCTCCTTTAGTATTTGATTTGTTTTTTAACTTTAGAAAAACTTATGAAATCTGAAATGATTGTCAGCACAATGTCTGAGGGTTGATCATGGGACTGTGTGTGCTTGCATGTCAGTGTGGTACGGGATTGAATGTGATGAAGATTTCAAAGATACAAACACTAAATAATATGATGTCTTCACCCCGCATTAAAGCTCATACAGGATTTGCTTAGTGTTTGAAGTTACAAGAGGCCCCATGTGGTGTCTTTATATGGAGAACAGCATGTGCCCTTTGACCTTTTGAAAGGGGCCAGGAAATTCTAAAAAATCCACAGATACTCAGAGGGCCTAAACGTAAAGCAAAGACAGCTGTACTTTAATAAACATTTAGTCTACTCAAGACAGGAAAACCAAAAGTTCACCTGTCAAATATAAGGATGAGTTTTAAGTATGTTAAGTATGTTTTTATGTTGCGAGGTCATGAGAATTATATATAGTTAGCATGGGCATGATGAGCTGGCTATTCAGGGTCCAGTGTCCATATAAAATTAATACCTGATACCTGACCTCTAATCCAATGAAAAATTTTTGGGATGGTGGAGACATTGGAAAAGAGGTGGAGATTTGAATATTCAAACATTGATGTCATTGTAATTTACGGTAAGGTGGGAAGGATCAATGCTTTCCTATGCCTTTAAAATATCTAGCTGGTGAGAGGACCTTCCACCGGACCACAAGTCTGCTTCATTTTTCAATAAAACAGCAAGCTGCATTTCCCCAATAGATTTTTTTAATTTCAGACTTTTTGCTCCAGTTTTTCACAATGTATTTTGGCGTTGTCGGCAGGATAGTGTTGGGCCTGGCTTTCCAAGCCACGCTGCCCTGTCCCCTGGTCCGGAGATTCCGATCGGCTTATTAACAACACACA
>JBBJLR010038016.1:0-12285 GCA_037577145.1 Brachypetersius gabonensis
GCTATTTACATATGTACAACAAGAGAATACGAAAACATAAATACTAAGGTTGGGCCCCAAGACAACACCAAAGGAAAGAACTAAGGATAATAAAATTGTCTCTACTCAAAATTGTCTCTACTCAAAAAAATCTAAATTTTCTATCCGATTCTTGACAACAATCCCTATCTAACTTGCCCTAATCTAAAAACCAACAAATACACGGGTGGTGTCTGCCTACTTACCTAGGGTGTCTAACAAGAAACACTCCTAAGGTGATGCGCAATGTATATAGGAAATACTACCCTGGCCCAACCAGAAATATAACACATAAATCTCTGTATTGTATCTCTCTTCCAATGTCAAACAACAGCACAGCCAAGCACTTCAAACACTCTTCAAATCACAACTCACACCAGCACACAGTCAGTCTCAGTCTCCCATTCAAGCGTACACCAAAGTCATATGCCAAAACACACACCGAGTCACACACAGAGTCGCACACCCGTTTCTCTTTGCTGACGTGTCTTGAGAAGCTCGAAGCGGGACCTCTGGTTCGAATCCGCCAATCAGGAGAGAGAAAGACGATCGGCCAATCCACTGGCAGCACCGCATCCATGTAGCCTGCTGAGCTTAATGAAGACAGAGAAGCAAAACACTGGGAGAGAGTAAAAAAAAAGTAATCATCTAAACGTGCTGGCACGTAACATATAGCTTATAAACGACTGGTTATGTTCACCCATTCTTTACTCTCCACCCCGACCCATGCTACAGTCACAAGTATGAGCCAGAAATGACTAAGTAAAATATTTTAAGAGTGCATTTAATGTATCATGTAATACAAATATAACGTAGGCAATAAACCCGGTTGACTCCCAGTTGACATTGCTGCACTCTCAGTAAAGAGAGGTTAATTGCAGTCAACATTATGGTACATATAAACCGTAGGGTCATCTAAACTAAATTACATTCATATCAACTTTACAAATATAAATAGAGATATGTGAATGTAAAACCATAAATGAATGAGGTTGAAGTCATGAATAAAGAGTAAGGTAGTCATGTTAAGTCTAACATGCTTTTAAAAGTGATATGTCTGACTTTTTTTATGTTCAGATCTTATGATGCCATCATAATAATTACATTTCAGTGCTTATTTTTTAAAGTTTCACCCCATGCATTATATACCATTTTAGTGTGACAATTCCAGATTGTATTTTTTGCTTATATAAACACATATTTCAGATTGCCAGATACTCAGCTTTGCCCACTGACCTATTTCTCAAAGGATATCTTAAAATAGCAGCACTGATCTAACATTAGATTTAGTTCTTCATCTCCGTTCTATACTTCTGTCCCACAAAAACTGACCCTGGAACACTCAAACACTCTGTGAAGGTAGTGATGATCTTCACTAATAATAATGTACTTTATTCTAATTTTATATTCTCTACTGTGCAAATTAACTACATTTACATTGCTTATTTCTTCCCCTCTTAGCAGTACAAGACACTGTGAAAAAGGCATGTGCAAAAGGCATGCATGTGAATAGTTTACATTATACACACATCTACACATCTACACAGGCTGATATGTTGAGTGCACTGTGGTCGGACACTTCGGCTGCTCTTTTTGCCTTCGTTTACCCTATAGATTTAATGTAGTACAAGTATGCATTTATGCAGTAGCATGTGGTTAAGAATGAGACAGAGGCTTGTAGGGGATTGAATAAGAGCACTGTACTGGAAAAGCCAGCCAGAATATTTGAATATGCACCTACTAGTAAAAGCATCTGTAACTTACACTTTCCACAGTAGGCACGAGTACACAACGGTTCACTGTTAGTCATTCAGAGAAAGGATTACACCACCTAAGGATGTACCTGATGCCAGAGAAAAGTGTTCTCTTGGTGGTTTCTGGAAGAAGTTAATAGCAGATATGTTTAAGTTAATTAATGTCCTCTGCACAAACACATACAAACTAACTTCACCACAGAATATCGCTGAGTATAATTATGCTGTACCTGACAGTATATCTCCAAATCAGCAGTCTGATGGGAAATGAACCAAAGAAACGTTCATGCTATCTTGCTTTTAAAAGAATGTCTTGGACTTTGGTGTAAAGTAAACAAGATACCTTTATTCCATGCATGTTTTTGTTGTGGACACATCATGCTGAAACAGCGGCCTGTATTTGGGAGAAAACTGGATTCTGAGTCTTAAAATGCAAAGCCTCATAGGACTGGCTTGTACACTGTCACTCCCCCACAGATGTAGGTGCCATTAGCACTCAAGAGTTTAGTGGTTTAGTATTTAACCATGACTTTAAAACCTGGCCTCACAACCATCCAGTTAGGGCATGAGGCTACTACTGTCTTTGTAAATCAATATTAAATTGTTTTATGGGGTTATATTATAGGATATTGAATCTGTGCAAGGGCACTGTGTGTTCTTGCTCATTTTCTTTTTCTTTTCTAATGGTCTTAAGTGCCATGTTTAAAAAGGACGATCTTTTTTGACACGTACTTTTCAATACAAATACATTGGTTTAAATGCAGACATATTTTCAGTGTGAGATTCCTTGCAGATATACAAAGCACTGACATCTCTTTCCTTACATAGTGCCACTTTTCTTCTCTTTGCTGTCACAGGTTATTTGGACAGTGCTAATGAACTACAGCCTTTAAATCACATTTTCACTTAAATTACACCAACTAACCATCCTGCACTGAGGTTGGACAGGCTTATCACAGTGATGTAATTTTCTCAGAGACCACACAGTCCTTCTAATCTCACCTATATTGCAGTATATTTCAGAACTAATTTATTTATACATTCAATACCCTTATATTTCTTGAACCACTGCATACTTTAATCCTGCATAACACTGATATAGCCACATCATGAGAAATAGAAGATATGCTGTCATAATATTATCACTGGAAACTATTTAATGTCAGAAAGTTTTTTTTTACCATGTAATGAAATTTTATAGTGTCTGTCATGACAATTACTTCTTCTTCTTTGTCTTTTTCATAATTTTTTCACATTTTATTCTTTACATTTTTAATTGTTACTGTGGTGTAAGCTGGTACTTACACTTGCAGCTGGTTAGGGCATTTTCCCTGCGATGAGGAAGTCGTGGGTTCGATTCCCAGGTGAGGTACCCTTGAGTAAGGTACCATCCCCACACACTGCTCCCGGGGCCCTGTGTTCCTGGCTGCCCGCTGCTTTACTTGGTGAATGGGTTAAATGCAGAGGAAGAATTTCATGTTCACATATGACAGAATGGTCACTTTAACATGTATTGAACAAATATGGATTAAAGGTATAATAATCAGAGCATGCCTGCCCATGTATAAACCAAGGTCTAGTTGCTCTCAAAAGGTCACTTATTTCAAAGCTTTTCAGTTCAATAGCTAAAGACCCCTGGGTTCGCAGTTTACTCTTCACTCTTCCAGCGCTCTCTTCGTGATTGTTGTATTTGATTAGCTGGACTTGCTCTCAAGGAGCCAGTGAAGTGGAATTGACCCTTATTCGTAGATGCTCACAAAGAGAGAATCTCATTCATTTTCTCTTACGTGGATTTTTTTTTTTCCCAGCATTTCTCTGAAGGTGGTTTTTAATGTTCCTTGCATGACTCTTATGTAGGAAGCAGTTAACCAGCAACTTGGAAGCCGAGGTAATTTCTTTTTCCTTTCTTGCTGGTGACATCTGCTTTATACTAGACTGATTTTATCATCTTTAAAGAAGCCCCGCTTTCACTGAAGATAATAACATTTAACAGAAAACACACACAAACATTATTTTACACATGATGTAAAATCACATTCTTAAATTACTTTGTATGCATGCTTTTTCTGTAAAGCAGGGCACTATGCATGCTACCCTAAATGTTTCAGGATTGCATCTCTTGTTGTTCATTGACTGTTTCACATTTGCTTTCAGATTTTTTTTATTGATTAGAATCCAATCCTCTGTGTACCTGCACAGTGCTTTCTGTGCTTCTGGCTTCCTCACAACCACAAATGCTTAACAGGTGGCAAGGTGTTGTTTTCCTGAAAGCCTTTTTCTTCAATCATGCCTTTGGTGACTGTAGCCAGGGAATTCCTTTTTTACATCAGTCTACATTACTTATTGCCAAAATGCCCCAGGCTTATCTAGAACTTGTTTTGCATTTCTTAGAAGTTTCCTTCTGATGATTCTTTCATGCACATCAAATCTGTGCAATAGTACTAAACAGTAGAATGAGGTTATTGGAGGGATAATGCAGAGACTTGTTTGGTATGTTATCTGTTTATTAAATATAATGTATCTTACAAGGAGACACACCTCTAGTACTATCATGCTGAGCAAAGAGTCACTCAAGGCTGTGTGCTCAGCCCTGTGCTGTTCATGCTGCTGACCAAATTCAAACCACATCATCAAGCTTGCTTGATGGTGGTGGTGGTGGTCTAGTGCAGTGGTTCCCAACCTGGGGTCTGGGTCCCCCTTAGGGGGGCGCGAGAGATCGCAGGGGATACGCACAAATTTGTCTGCACTGAGGTTACCAAAATTATTGTCACGGTGATGGGCAGAATAATGATTGACCTGTGCCCACTTTGTTGGGTTGTGGAAGGACTCGGACGTGATAGACACGAGAGAGTTGGTAAGCCACGCTATTTGATATAAGAACGCTCCGTGAGGAGTTAGAGGCCACACAATTATGGGCTCGGGTTCTAAACACACACACACAAACAGTATACAAACAGACTCCGGAGAGTCAGAGTACTCACGGTACCGAGAGGAGGGAGTTGAGTAGAGTAGAAGATGAGACATGCGGGCATGAAGCTCTGGGACTTCAATGTCTGTGTGAAGTAGAGCCGAGCGATTCCCAACTCATCCGGGTGAATCACCCGGATCCATTAAATAACTCACGAATCACGAATCTGAGGTCTCCATTGAACCGAATCCGTCGAGTCCTAACATCATCATGTCAAAGTTATAAACCCCACCACATTATACATCTAATAATCATTACAACATAAATTACTACAATAAAAGTTGCATAACTTACAGTTTCTTGCACCACCACACTTAAATGAGGGTTATCCTACATCTTCCTGTAAAGTTGAATCCACCTAGTGGTCTTCTCGCCTGCAGTTGATCCTGAATCGGGTTAGTGCTCCTTAACTTCCTCCGGATCTGAACCGCTCAGAGACGGATAGGCCGGGTCATGAGTGAATCCATCGGTTAACGTCCGCCACACAGAGTCGGATCTGAACTGCTCAGAGATGGGTAGGCCGGGTCATGAGTGAATCCATCGGTTAACTTTAGGAGGGTGGTCCTGAAGCACAGAGGTCGAGTCAGTGAATCAGCCATCCTCCACAAAACATGCAGCCAAATCTGAATCGTCAAACGAGCAGGTTTAATTTAACGCTCCCCGAAACACCAGTACATGATAGATTACACGAGTTAACTTTCTTTCTAACAGAAAATATTAATCAATCGAGTCATAGCTAGTACTAGCCTTTTTGTTCCAATTGTTTTGTGTGTTTTGTAATATTTTTAAATAAACCTTTGCCAGTGAGGTAACCTCGTCTTGATACTTTTATTTGAATTTTAATTGATTAATTGTCATGCATGACACTTTACTTTCTTTTGAAAAACGATTCAAACACTTCAGCTTGACTCACTGCTGTCAGTTTGGCAATAGTGACTCGAGTGACTCGCAGATCCGGATCAGTTTACTGAGTGACTCAGAGGGAGCCAGATCCGAAAAAGGATCCGAGTATCCCAGCTCTAGTGAAGAGGATACACTTACTTCCTGTTTATATACTGTTCGTGAGTCATTTCCGAGACAATTATATTTCTACACATTAAATTCATAATTTCCCCATATCTAAGAAACGTAAATCTGTGTGTAAGAAGAGTGTAAGAACAAAAACCTATAACCGCTGTTTATTTTTTGCAAATAAAAGTTTGTAATGTAATGTTTAATTTAATTAATCATTTAATTCTTTTTGTGCGTCTATGCAGGTATGAGTTGGGGTTGGGGGGCCTGGTTTGGACACAGGCAAGGGGGGCTTCAAGGAAAAAAGGTTGGGAACCACTGGTCTAGAGGGTAGGATACTTGCCTCTGGACTAAGGGGTCATGGGTTCGAATTCTGCCTTCAGTATACCACCACTGGGTTCCTGAGCAAGACCCTTAACCCCAAGTTGCTCCAGGGAGACTGTTCCCTGTAGTTAGGGAATGGAAGTCGCTTTGGATAAAACACAACACACACAACCCCACCCCACAGCTGAAGTTCTACCTTCTACTAACACAATGCATATATGCTCTGAACTGTTCTGCTTTAAATACTCTTTATTTATTATATACGGCAGATTATTTATCTTGCCGATGCTATTATTTGTACAGTTATTATTTATTGCTATCTGTCTCTATAATTGCCTAAATGGGTAGAGATCACAGATGACCAAAACTGTGGACAGGTTTATAGAGCGAAATTGCAGTGCAGATTTTGTTGCCTCAGTCATTCACAGATTTTTTCTTAGAAGCTAACTAGTGATTGTTTGCGGAAATACCAGCAAATACCAGCAAATCTCTACATAATAGCATCGTCAAGACAAATAATGATCAGTGGTGGTTTCTATAAGACTACAGGTGAAACAATGTTTCACCAAGAAAAACAATACAAAAACATTTCATAACTATTCCTGCTGTTGTAACGCTCCTCAATAGCATTACAGTTGTATACGGCTCTGGTGAAAAACATGAATCAGTGCCACCCCCAACCACGGTGAAACAGAGATTTTCAGCGAAACATGTTTCACTAGTGTCCCGATTCATTTCAATGTAAATATTCTTAGACCCTGGCAACTCATGGATGGTAAATAAGACCACCCGTGAAACAAGTGACTGCCTGCTGTTATAAGGGTCGTTCTTTACTTTGTTTTCACTTTGTTCTATTTTATGTACTGACCACTGACACTGAATGTGAAACTGAAGCTTCATACTTAACAAAATGCATAACATATTATTTGCTAGTATTTATTAATGTTTCTTTTTATTTAAAATTTTATTTTTTGTCTACCAGTGCACAGAAGAAAGGCATTAGCTTGTTAGCTTGACCACTTGTTAGCTTGACCACTTGCTAGCAATCCCCACCAACACCCAGCCAATTTGCGGGTGCTCAGGGATGTAGAAACACCTGAGGAAGAAGAGTGGGAAGACAGACAATAGGTGGATCCACTTACAGCGGGGTGGGTTTAGGACGGAGTGTGTGAATCAGGACAACAAATCATGTTTACAGGGAAATGCACGATCAGGGAAAACCAGGAATGGTCATGACAATATGGCTGAAATGACAATAAATCTACTCGACATGTAGCTGACTATTATGTGTAGATAAAAGTTTAGATAACTAGCCTATTTTGTGTCAGAAAGTGTGAGTACAGTGGCACTATTTGTCTGTAAGGAGCATTGATTTTTGTGTGTTGTTGTTTATTAGTAGTGAAACCGTAAATCTGCCATATTGGATCAGTTTTGTTTTGCCTTGAGCAGCTCGCTGGCACATGCTGGCCCTGGCTGTGCTTCAGCACATCTGTTTATTGACTAAAATTTTAACTACTTAGACTATACTGTGTTAAAATGTGAGTGATAGTCTTCATCCAACCAAAATTATTAAAAACAAGCTCAGAACTTTCTTTTTCTTTTTTCTCCATTATGCCATCACATGCCATAATCATTTCACTACACATTGCTCCCAATGTGGTTTTGCAGCTCTAGTTAGCAGAGTAAAGAAACTTATTCCTATAGTGCTTTAGTAGCTTTCTGAATGTCGAACACAGATACAACATATAAATATATATGAATGTCCTTGTATATAACATATACAGCCGAAGGTGATGAATAATTAAATATTAAAGGATTTGGTTGGTGAATAGTTCCAGAACTAGATGTTAAATGTTAATGCTTGCTTAGATTAAGAATAATTAAGCAGCAAGTGATGTCTTCATGCTTTACACCACTACAGTGGAAACTAGGCAGATTGGGACATTTCTCATATGAAGGACTATCCCAGGTTCCAGCGATAGCTCAAAGCATAAGGATCTGACACCTTCCATTATTAATGAACAGTCATCATAAGAATGTTTTAAAGCCAGTCATTTCCAGTTATTGCTAAAGGCAATGGCCCTTGAGGCAGCTGGTGTGATGCATATGGAAGAGGCTATATAAGGACTTTGTAGATTGAAAAAAGAGAATTTGCTGGAAAATATGCAAAGTAGTGCAAATGCATTGTGACAAAACTGCATAAAAAGTTATGTGAAGTTAATTAAACCTGAAATGATGAAATAAGATTCTTATGAAACAGTTTTCAAGCATATCACAAATGCTCTAGTTGAGTACAAGCTAAGTACCTTAGTTCAAGCTAAGTCGTTTTTCCAAAGCAGGGTTATAAAAAGACCGTACATAAACAAAGACATTTATATGATATGAAAAATATTGCCTAAATATATTGCACATGGCTCTCTGTCTATGGGGTTGTGTGAATCTGATGCATTAGAAAGTCAACATTGTAGACCTGAAATAAAAACATGGTGCACAAAAGAGCTACTGTAGCACAAACTGCTGAAAATGTTCATGCTGGCTATGACAGAATGGTGTCAAGACACACAGTGCATCACAGCTTGCTGTGTATGTGGCTGCATCGTTGCAGGCTGGTCAGAGCTCCCATGCTGAGCTCTGCTTGTTGCCATAAGCAACTACATCAGAATTAACCATGGAACAATGGAAGAAAGTGACCTGGTCTGAAGAATCATGTTTTCTTTTACTTCATAGGGAAAGCCGAATATGTGTGTGCATCGACTACTTGGGAAAGAGGTGGCATATGGGATGAAGGCAAGTCAAGGCAAATGAGTGTTATGATCTGGGCAGTGTTCTGCAGTACAAGTACCCCATGGTAGCGGTCTTTCCCAAAGGCAATGGCCTCTTTCAGCAGGATAATGTTTAGTGACCCACTGTAAAAATTGTTTAGGAATGCTTTGAAGAACATGGCAAAGAGCTCAAACAGACCTGGTCTAGATAATCATTCAGCCTAGCTTAAAAGGCAAAGTAACAAATTAGCGTGGTGTAATTGGTACTGGCCCCTGCACTACAGTAGGTTGCTCTAACGACTAGAGAGGACTTGACACTGCAGCAGAGTCCCCTTTCCAGTGCTTGTGTTTTTGAGTTTGAATGGAGTGAAGGTCCTCCAGAACTTTCTGCTGAAAATTGAACTTTCTTTAATAAACCTCTATTTACTTCTACACTCCTGCCAGTGTGTCCACCCCTCACCTGGCATGACAGCTACACCTAGTTAAGGAATACATCAAAAGGAGTATTTAATCACGTTTTCCAGTACCTCAACCAACTTAATACTACTTTAATGGCATAAGCAATACCATGTAACTACATATTTCTAGTTTTCAGTTCAACTGGTCTTTACATTGTGTAACTTTTTATACCCAGATAAAAACCAAACTAGAGGGTTAAAAACTACTGAAAATAGAAACTTACATTAACTTAACATGAAAGAATGTTCCTCCTCCTCCTCCTCCTCCTCCTGTGAAATGATCTTAAAGGAGACAGTCTTAGTACAGTGACAGTATGCATGAAAGAGAGAAGTGGATCCTGCGTTTTCCAGCGTGCATTGCTGTAACTGCAGCAGAAGGCTTAATACACCTGGCCTGCAATAAAACTGCTTTGCATGAAGGACAAATGAAAAAAAAACCAGGGCTGACTTCTTTACTCAATGTGTGCAGTAATGGCTTCCTTAGCAGACAAGCTACATTTTGCATGATAAAAGGTGTGATGGCAGTTTCACTTACAGCTTTGTAGAATTGTACTTCAGACGGATGCTTGATATCATGTTTTTTTCTGTTAGTGCAGAAAGCATGGGGCCATTACATGATAAATGGATGTACCCAAGTTAGTTTTGGTGTTCTCTGAGTGGTTTGGGCGTTTGCAGTTATTGAGGTTTATCGTTAATTGGGTTATTGTGTATCATGCTGTTATATTCATTGAATATTGGCTCATCTCACCCTTCCTGTTAGGTAAACACCTGACATTGAGGTGAGGTGGGTATCTGTGTTGGCAAGAGCGTTAATTCAATTTGCCAAAGGCGTGTCATGTAGTACAAATCAACATCATGGTGTTTTCTCATCCTTCCTCCCAAAGACATGCACATCAGGTGAATTGTAGATGCTAAATTGCCCCTAGTCATGAGTGTGTGTGCGTGTGGGTGGATGGATTTGTCTGATCCATGACTGACTGGTGACCTGTCCAAGATGTTTCTCCACCTTTTGCCCTCCGAAAAAGAGTCTATTGGTCCATTTATTAAATGTTAAGTAATTTAATCATTTTTATCAAATAATGTAAGATCAAATAAATCAACTAACAAGTATGGTTCTGATATCTTAGTGATGGAAAAACTAAATCTTAGTTTTAGTGCTGTTGAGAAAGTTGTTATTTGTACATTGAGCTATTAGAAGCAAACAGACACCGCCAACATCTTTTTTGCTTAGACATACTAGTGTGGTTATAGGAGTGGTTATGTTGGCTGTAGCGTTGTTCTGTGTAAATCAGATCAGGGTATCTGTTAGACACAAGACTGAGAGGGAAAACCGCATGACATGGCTGGAGGTTTAGAACTACACTTTATCTACATCACACACTCGAATGCCTTTAGACTGAGCTTCTCAATCGGAAGCTGGATTGAATCAGTAGGGGAGTGTGAATGAGGAGGCATTAGCGAAGGCTGAATGCTTCTTTTTCAGTTGGGCCAAAGCTAAAGAAAACAGCTGTAACATTAAAAGTGGGGTTGTGGTCTGAGATTTCCTTTGTTAAGTATATGCTGGCATGTTCACTGGCAGTAGCACAGGTAGCCATTATTGTTTATCTTCACAAATATTTTTAAAATGTAAACGCAAGCAGATCTGCTGTATTCCCTGTACAGCCCCTTGACTGTGTTATTGTTATGCTTAGAGCAGGAATGTAATTATCTGCTTCAGGAGACAGTGAAAGTGGCAAGCTGAGAATGTGAAAAGAGCCCATTTCCACTGTTGCAGAAACTGTGACAGAGATGCCACAGCATATTTTGAAGAATCAGGTTTAAAAGACTGCACAGTGATTGGAGGACTGAGAATGACTAACATGATTTTGATTTTCAGCAATGTGACAAGAACATTCATATAAAAATTATTACTCGCTCATTCACACACTTTCTGTAACCACTTGATCCTCACCAGCGTCGCCGGTACCTGGAGCCTGTCCTGGGGTCAATGGGCGCGAGGCAGGGACTCACCCTGGGTGGGGTGCCAGCCTACCGCAGAAAAACAATCTTTCAAATCTTTTTCCCCATTTGACTTGTGTTCAATCCAACAGAATGTTATGCAGCAGCATGCATCTGAAATAATGTTATTAAATGCTTAAAGAAGACCAATTAAGCATCTTCAGGTTAAATTTTTGTTGGGTTTTTTTTTCAGTTTCTGGTCCTCAAACCAGTTTAGAGGCCTGGTTTTATCTGTTGTGCAGTCATTAGCACATCTGAGGTAGAATTCCAGAGACAGCACACAGGTGCAGCTGTGCTGACAGTAATATAGTCTGAGACATATTTCTTTTACTGATTTAAAGATCCCCATTCTTTGTAGCAGCTTTCTCAGCAGTAGACTGAACCCAGTACGGCCCCTCTTTCTTGTACTGTTGTGTTTTATGTTGTGTTGATACTCAGGACTACAATGAGAATATTTTACTAAGCATCAAAGAGCCTTCAAATATGACTCAGTGCATAATTTGTTCATGCTTACTTGAGTTCTGTTATTTATTAAGTTTTACCTTTTATATATCTAGGGAAATCTCACATTTTCATTCACAGCAGTATCCTGATCTGCAATCAATTGCATCAATATCTGTTTCCTTTTAGCTTCAACAGGTAAGACCTATTCATTATCATTTTCTTTTACCAAATACAAAATAGGAAACTCAAGATATTGTGTATAGAAACACAGCAATTTGGCAACAGGCATGAGGTTTGGGTATATTTTCAGTTCATGAACATTGTTTTAGCTTTGGTTTAATAGGGTTAGTTTAAGTAGGTGAAATGTAATAATGGAAGTTATTACATCAGAAGAATCTGACCCTTCCTCACCACAAAAGCTACACAGATTCTTGTCCAGTCCCTGGTCATTTCCAATCTAGACATCTGCAGCTCTCTACTGGCCGGGCTTCCACAAAAGGTAACCAAACCGCTTCAGCTGATTCAGAATGCAGCTGCCAGGTTAGTGT
>JBBJLR010038027.1:0-12285 GCA_037577145.1 Brachypetersius gabonensis
ATATATACACACACACACACACAACACATTTCTCTCTTTATGAATTTAATGTGTACAATAAAATTTTTGCAGACAAAATTCTGCGCACCCCCCTAAGGGGGTCACCGGACCCAAGGTTGGGAACCACTGCTTTAGAGCATTCATAGATCGATTTTGATTTTCTTGCAGGCGAAGGTGCCTCCCCAGATGCCTCACCATGGCTGGCTGTTGCTGTCCTCACTTTCTTTCTCAGTTTTTCAAGAAGGGAAATCTTTGACCTATCCTCATTCTTTCCTTTTTGTTTGTCCAGACTGTAGCACCTCCTGTCTCCATATGCTGGTATATAGCGTTCAAGATAGGCATCTTCTATTTAATTGATAAGTGATGTTTCAATCTGTGGAAAAACAACACAGCTGCATTATATATAACTATTTATATTTATTTTATACACACTGTTGTAACCATTTTTAATTTTGTCATTTCACAAAGTTCACTAACTAGAAATATTTATCCAAGATATTGCTATGCATTAAACATTTACATTAAATAAATGAATTGAGCATTTTCTTAACAAATATGTACTACATTTTCTGATTAACAAGAGAAACATAAAGCAATTGTGTAATTAGTTAATAGCCTTTTTTAAAAAATGCTAAGGATTACATTTTTTTTGACTTTCATTTTGAAAACCTACAATGAGATTTACATTTACAGCATTCAGCAGGCACTCATGAAACATGATTTTTACTCGACATATAAGTTGTTTTACAAATTTGTGTGTATTTGTCTGTGTATTCTTTTATTCAGTTGTGGATCTGGAAAAAATATTAAATGACTCCATATTTTTAAGTGGAGTTCATATAGCAGCTATTCTGTGTGCTGCATTTCAACTCCAACACTTCTGATTCAGTTTGCTGATTGAATAAAACACACCTCAGCCAATGAGGACATGGAGTTCACCATATTATTTTGAAGTTAACTTATTTTATTTTTTTTACTTTTTACAGTTTTCAAACATATGTTCTTGTGTGCTCAGAAGTTTATAAAACAATAGTGACACAAATACACATACATTGCAAAATCAATTAAATGAAAATAAAGTGCTGTAATCTATTATTTTTTCCAAAGCTGTATATAAACAAAATACTGTTTGCGTTAATACTGTGAAAGTGAAAATACTTTGTCTTGTTGCATTCGGCTAATGTTTTCTTCAGCAACACCTTGCTCTCGGAGAAAATCCCACAGGTCATTTTGTTGCTCGTGTGGTGTGTGCACCGCCATTTACGCAATTTTCAGTCTTAGGGACCAAACATGAAAAAGCATAACATTTTCAGGTTAGGCTATGTCCCCTTTTTGGCAACTAGACTACCAAGGCTATATACTAATGTAAACATCAGCCTAATCATGTCAGTTTTCCAGATTTGGCATTCTTTGCCCAGAAACACCACATCAATCAAACACAGCAGAAAAACCACATAAAACTGTTATCTACAAATCTTCTACAAGTCTAATAGCAGAGAAATATCTCTTAACATAACCCATACATTGGAAGCATCAAGCTTACCCAGATGACAACTAACTGCAAGGTTCCTGCTAAACAAAACAGTAGCTGGGCAGCATCAAAGTGCAGGGGTGGAAGAACGGAAGCGCATCACACACATTTCTCATAATTACGAGAGAGATCCAAAATTATGAGCTCTTTTCTCGTAATTATGACGGAAGACGGAATTTTGAGATATTAAGTCATTGTTTTGAGATAACAGTCGTTATTTTGACTAAAATTCTAATTATATATTTTACCAACATGGCGGAAATGGGCTTCCATACAAAAAGAACAGGTCCACCTCAAATTTAAAACTTCTTTTTTGGAATTCTGCAAGTTCTAGTTTTTAGGTTTGGCAACACTGGTTTAAATTCTGAATATAAAATTATTTTGTACAATAACTGGTGTAATGTCAGTGGAATAGCATAAAAACCTGCCTGTATTTTTTAGTGTACAACCTAATTTTCATTTCTTCAGAAAGACATATAATCTAACAGATTACCTTGATTCCAACAAATCTGGTACAAATGAGATATCACTCCCAAACCAGTTTCTATTTTGTTATCACTCTATTATTCCGTGTCAATGTCATTTACCAGAAGGAAATTAGGATCCGTTTGTGGAAATTAGATAATTTAGCAGGGATTTTACTCAAAGTCTCATTTTAATAGAAACTCAATTCCTCCTACTTCTATAAATATAAATCTGGGCATATGAAAGCACATGGAATCAGGTTGTGACAAATATGCTCTGAGCCAGTTAATCTTATAAGTTCCTACCATTGATTCAAAGTCTAAAGCTTTAATACCACCCTTAATGTAATCATTAACTACCTGTGATCTTTTAATATAATGGGTTTTATTTTTCCATAGGAATTGAGTTGGCTTTCTTTATATTTTGGGGTGAAACATACAAGAATTACATGGGTAGAATAATTTAGATAGACTCCCAGCTTTGGAAAGAACAACTCTACCAAACTCTACCAACTCTATAGTGATATCTCTGTTGCTGAAAAAATATTATTCTTATTAAAGTTTCTACATATTCAAACATTATTCATGCATATTCAATCATTATTCTTATTAATGAGTTCACATTTATTAGCGAGGTGGAGCACACATGTAATCAGTGTAATTGTTGTATTATGTCCTCATAGCTGTGTAAGCAGAGTAAGAATAGACTCTGGGAAAGTACACAAAAGTTCACTATGCAACCTGTCTACCTCAGCAGTAGCTTATATGTTCTTTTGAAGAACACTGTCTTTTCTGTATCTCTGATAACCTTTGAACTTCCAGGGGGAGACGCCAGATGCGAGGGAGAACAAGATGACCCAACTCGAAGCTTCCGGGAACAGAGAAGACGGAACCCTCCCCTTCTTCGTACACTGTGAGACATTATATTAATCGCCGGCTTTACTTTTACAGTTAACCACAAACAAAGATGTCACGTAATCACTGCTTAGAACTAGATATAAACTGTTTGTTAGTCTCAGAACTTTGAACAATTTCTCTGTAAGACTTCGTCTGACTTGTGACTTGTTCCCTTGCTGCAAGATATAAATAAACTCTTGATTTTATCACGTCTCGTGGTGAGCGTCCTTTTTATTAGTGTTTATCAAAGTCTGGTTATCAAACATCTGGTTAGCCAACGACTAAGAGATCTCTTCATGTTGACAGTATCATTACAGATGTTGATGTCTTCTCTTCTGATTATGTTTTTGGATGTCACTATTCCTAAATATTTCATTTCTGGTTCTACTCTTACTAAAGCAATGTTAGAACCAGAACATGAGTAAGTAATAATTCAATTTTTTAAATATTCAGACATAGTCCTGAAGCCTGAGAGAACAAAGAAATAATATTGAGAGCTTTAAACACCTTGGAATTGTCTTTTAAAAACAGGGCTGTATCTTCCGCATATTGACTGATTCTACATACCTCACTGTATCAGCTCTTAACGTTTTCTTCTAGTCAGAAATTGTACTACGCTTCGACTGATGTTCAACCGATGATGTTTAATGTCTTCCTTTCAACAGTAGCAAACCAAACATCGCCAAACACTGTGAAAAACTGAAATAAAGAAATATTAAATTTTACAACTCACTGTTTGATTAATTCTTTTCTCCCTTACACATGCTAGCCATCTATGTGGCTCATTAGCCAACATCGCATTTGCACGGATATGAAGACATTAGCAAAAATTCAACAAAAAAAAAAAGAACACTATACAAAACATTTATACCGTGTGCGCCTTCTGACTAGAAATCAAGAGATATTACTGTATTTAGCATTCAGCCTTATTCAGCATTCTACTCTCAGTCTCTCATGCCGTTTGTGCTAACTCTGCCATGTTCAAACACCGGAGGCTGGAAACCATAGCACACCTCGAATGAGCTAAGTTCTGTGGCAGAGAAGGGGAGTGGGTTGTGTGAGTTTGGCCCAAACGAGGTATGATGCCCAGGAGCTCTGACGATCTGCCACGAAACTTCGCCGGGAACTGGGGCCCTCTGTCCGAGACAATATCCTTGGGGAACCCATGCAGACGAACTACGTGCTCGATGACCATGGTCTCCTTACAGAGGGGAGTCAGGGCCACCAGGTGGACAGCCTTGGAGAACGATCAACGATGGTAAGGATGGTATTCTTCAGGGAGTCAGGGAGACACAAAATCAAGATCAATGTGTGACCACATAGACATCATTTGGACTGGACCTTGCTGCGATAGGACGGCTCCTACGCCCACATCGGAAGCATCCACCTCGACAATGAACGGTTTCTGAATGAAGAAGAACAGCAGCGGTGGTGAAGAGATGACAAAGATGATGGAAGGTGGAGATGGCTTCAGGGTTGAGGTCTGGGTTTGGGTTTGATGAGGGCAGTAAGAGGTGCCACAACTGAAGCACTGGATAAATCGCCAATAGAAGTTGGTGAACCCCAGAAAACGTTGCAACTGCTTAAGCGAAGTGGGTAGGGGCCAGGAACGCACAGCCTCCAGCCTCTGAGGATCCATAGCCACACCCTGGGAGGAGACAAAACCAAGTAATGTGGTGGTGTGCTAGTGGAACACACATTTCTCCAACGGTTGGTGGGTCAGAAACCTCTTTAGCACTGCCCTGACATGTTGGGTATGCTCCTTGACAGTCTTCGAATATATTGGGATGTCATCCAGGTAAGCAAAACACCAACAACCCAACATGTCATGGACAATGTCATTTATGAGCTGCTGGAAGGCCGAAGGGCTGTTACATAATCCGAATGGCATTACCAGTGTTTCGTAGTGACTGGTGGGCGTTATGAAGGCCATCTTCCACTCGTCTCCCTCTCTGATGCGAACCAGGTTGTAGGCGCTCCGAAGGTCTAGTTTGGTGAAGACCTTAGCACCAGAGTCCAGGGTGGTGTTGGTGAGCGGGAGTGGATGACAGTTCTTGATATTATTCAGCCCCTGATAGTCAACACAGGGTCGAAGACCCCCATCATTCTTCTTGACAAAGAAGAACCCAGCGGCTGCGTGGGAGGTAGATAGTCGAAGCGTGCCATTTCAGAGACCCTCTGCCACATACTCGTCCATGGCACACTGCTCCCCCGCTGTGAGGGAATACAGATGGCCACGGGGTGGTGCAGAGCCTGGCAGGAGGTCAAAGTCGTAAGGCCAGTGAGGAGGAAGACGAACCGCAATATGCTTACAAAAGATCCCCACCAGGTCCAAGTATGAGATGGGAATGGACACCCCTGAACACGTCCTAGCCTGAGCCGTGAGACAAAGCTCCTGACAGGTCGGCCCCCATTGCAGGATCTTATGTTGAGACCAGGAAATGAGACGGTCGTGCAGGAGAAGCCAGGGGTGCCCCAGTATGATGGGCAGCAAGGTGAGATTGGTGAGGTAGAATTGAATCGATTCAGAGTGGTCTTCAATGGTGAGTTGGATAGGTTGAGTGCAGTGAGTGATGGAAAGGGAGTGACCGTCAATGGCTGTGATCTGGCTCACACCCTGCTGGAGGTGATAGAGCCAGGAGTCCACCACCACCTCGCTCTCTGGATGCTGGAAAACGGCCTTGAGTTGACAAGTGAACTCTTCATAAGACTGCGCAGAGGGTGATGCGGCTCCAGTCAGAGGGATAGCGTTGGGACAGGTTAGTCAAAAAAAACATCACATCGCCCATCCACTCCATTCCATTTTTTAGGTAATGACATCTTAGGAATTAAACTTGGAGAAGAAGGGGAAGAAGAAGGGATGGAACCAGATGCCTCTGGGTCAGGGGCTTGCTCGGCAGATGGACCAGGAAGTGTCTGTTGCAGTTTGGCATGAAGACTGGCGGTCTCCTTGCGTAAGTTCGCCACCTCCTACTTTAGCGCGACAATCTCGGCCGACTGCTGAGAAAGCATTTCCCAGAGACGGTTCACGTCAGCTGAGCTCATGGACACAGACATTCTGTCATGGTGAAGACCCGAATGAAAGAGTATGTGCCCAGCTTGTAGCATGATGGATTGACTCAGATGCGAGAGACACAAGAGAGCTGGTTTAGGATTTCCACCAAGGAAACCACATTCACAATGCACACAGATAAGGTAAGAGAGAGAGACTTGATAGAGCTGGAGTACTCACTGTACCGTAATGATTTGGTGAGGAGACAACGTCTGTTCTGTCCTAATTGTGCGTCCGTTTGCTCAACTTGACAGACAGCTAACAGCTTTAATGAAAATCAGACGCAGAAGTATGGTTCCTGTTTTTACTTCGTTCTTGGTCCAATCACATTAAAGATCATTTTTGTAAAACTGGAAAATAAACAAAATATACATTGTAAAATATCAGCTGCCCTTAAATTCTCACGACAGTCCACACAAAACATATGCTGTTGCAGTTCACAAACAGCCAACTCTAACCACTGACATTTCACAGATGAACATTCACTACCATGTCCTAATAAGTATGGCTAGCCAGCCTTAGCTAAGCTAAACAGCATAAATAGTAACATCAATGTGCTGCTCATGACTTATCTTTCAGGAAAAATAACAGTATACATGTTGAACATAACTGCATCATTAACACTTACAAGCAAAAGCTCTCCAAGGCATAAACGTCTTAGGAAAAGTTCTCATCACGCTGTTCACCCGTCTTACACGCAAACTCCCCTTACTTCTTGCTCCTAATTTGCATGTGAACTTTGAACCTTAATACGTCAAAGAATCGACCAGAATATATGTAGATTTTAACCAGGCCCACTAGATGGCACCAAACACTTGAACAGAGAAATATATATATATATATATATATGTCATGACAATACGGGAATACATGACACAAACACCATGACAAAATACAATGACCGACAAACGTGGAGACTCTAGACAGAACATAAATACAAGAAACACATGAACATACAACCAATAACAGGACAGAACCATTTAACCCTGAGTACCCACAGCTGAGGCCATTTTCCAGGCCAGGGTACTCAGGGTATCAAAATAAAAGTCCAAACATGAAAAACAAACACATAAACCCAGCTCCCCCTAGTGGTTGCTGACCAGACCGTGACAAGCTGCTGTAGGTAGTAGGCGGGCATTAGGACCCAGGCGAAGCTAGACGGTGCTGCTTGTTAGCAAGTAGCAACAGGAGCCCTTTTAGTAATATTTCTCTGGTAGCGCCGTTTGTACTCAGTTCAACAGAACAATACTATGAATAGGTGACAATAACTGTTCACTGCTAAACTTTTCTTGTTTCCTTAAGTGAAAGGAAAGGTTTGGTGAAAAGTTTTCAGCCTTCTATACACACTAATTCATTCCTACAGCCCTGGGGGCTAGGCCCCCCTTGTCTTTCGGTCAGAGTGACGTCCCTGTTTCACAGTAGGCATACGCACAGTTTCGAAGACTCGTTCTCGCCCCCTACAGTGCAATTCAGATAGGTATACATCTGCGCTAAAATATCAAGGTGAAAGTCATTATAGCTTGCGTAGTATAGACCCAGCTCCCAACCCAACTTTGTGAATAGATTAACGGCCTCGCGGGACGAGGACCCAGCCGTGCCAAACTTGACATGCCAGTAGATCTCCATTAGACCTTTCCAACAAGCCCTCGTTTGCCCCCCTAGCCCATGGAGGGTGGGGCAAAAAGTGTTTTGTGCCTTTAAGTGCGCTGCCAAGTTCTGAGCTGGCTAATAATAATAAAACATTTAATTTATAAAGCGCTTTTCAAAATACTCAAAGACAGTGTACAATTTTGAGTAAACAAACAAAAGAGCACATTTTGTTTGTCTACTGAAACCAAGGTTCCTTTGTTTGTTTTTTCTCCCCCATAATATCGGAAATAGTTTTTAGTGTTGCGTAATAGTTTCCTTACTATCGGTATCGAGTTTGAAATTTCAGTATAGTGACAAGCCTAGTACAAATAAATGCCAGAGTAACAAAATTTCCCTCAGACATGAAAACATGCCCTAACACCACCACTTTGGGTGTTTATGAGGCCAGGAAACCCAGCTGACTACAACTGATGACCAACACACACACACACACACACACAAAAACAGAAGCATACCATCCATACACTGAGCAGATGGACACGGTTTCTGTTTAGTCTGAGGGATTGGTGTGTGTGGGGGCAGTGCAGTCAATCCTCAAAAAATGTTCTGTCAAATGCAGACGTTTGCACACCCCCTGCTAAAATTACATAGATTTTCTATGTGTACATAAGTGCATGTCCACTTCATAAAAAACACGACATTTCTCATACATTTTAATGCACAACTTCTGCTTATTTGAGTTTAATATATTTACAATACATTGGTCTTACTGGGATAGGGCTTAAGAAATGGGTGTGTCTGTGGTCGCACTAACCCTGAGAATCCAACAGCAGTTGCACAGAGAAAAAAGAGAGAGAGAAAAAGTGAGACAGGAAAAATGAAAATCACAGAAGTGACAGAAAGTTGGAAGAGAGGGGAAGAAATGCTTTGAGAAATAATGAAAAGACAAATCAGATTACCAAGAAAAGAGGAAAGAAGGGAGGGAGAGTGTGAGTGTATGGGGGGGGGCAAGAAGAAAGAAAATATGAAAGAAGGATAAAGAAAGAGAGAGAAAGAGAGAGAGAGAGAAAATATGAAAAAAGAAAAAGAAAAAAACTGTAATGTCATCTCCTCCTGGGACGTCTGAGCAGCGTCCAAAATCTGAGCTTTTCTTGGTCTCAGCAGCCGGAGAAGTTCTGCTTAAGAGTGTTTTCTTTGGAAATGGACGGAGCAGGAAGAGAGGAGGAACAGAGGGAAGACAGACTGAAAAAGGAAAATGAAGGAGTCTCACTGAGAGGAAGTCATGATGAGAGAGAAAGAGAGAGCAAGAGAAAGAGAGAGAGAAATAGAGGCAGAGAGGGATAGCTTCATTCCAAGCAGCATGCTAGAATCGCTGTCAGTGGCCTCACGCTGACAGAAAACAGAAGAGTCTTCATCGGTCAGGCCTCTCTTTATAAAGACTCTCACAGTGCTGATGGTCACGGCGCCTATTCCTGAGACCAGGCAGTGGATGTTGCTGGTCAGCTTCTCTGAGTGCCATTCCAGTCTGTAGTGTGCAGATCAGGTTTCTGCAGGTTAAGGTCAGACTGCCCACATCAATCACTCAAGAATTAACGGCTAAAGCCAGAGCAACCGCAGATTTACCCAGTCAAAAGGAGAAAAAATGGTCCCAGTTAATGCAAAGCAGAGTTAATGCAAGCAGTGTTCATTTTCATCAACCAAAATGATTTAAGCTCCCCTGCTTATCATCAACAATTATTTATTTATTTTCATATGACAGACACTGCTCTAATGGCACGTCTGTTGACTGACAGTCACGGATACACTGGGTGCTTGTGTGTGTGTTTGGAAACAGCAATATTTTCAAGAATGCAGTGTGTTGCTCTGGGATGTGGGAATGACAAGCTGAGAAAGAAAGAAAGAGGGCGCGTGGAGAGGGTGGAGGAGGGTGAGGGTCTGGAGACACATAGCTGATTTGTGTGACATGCAACTGGCTTAGGTCAGGTAAGGTCTTCAGCTCTGGACCAATGATACAGAACTCTCTTTAGTGGATTCTCTCAGTATTGTGAAGCAGCCTGTGAGTATTATGCTTCCCCCCCCACACACCAACACACTGTTTTCTTAAAGTGTGTCTTAAAGTGTGCAGGAACAATGATGTCAGGCCACTATTTTGTGAGCCTTGTCACTGATGTACGTCACTCTGGATTAGAGCAACTGCAAAGCGCTGTAAACATAAACGTTTATAAGCAGCTCATTAAGAGTATGCTGGATTGTTATTCAGAAGTGAATAACGTAGTTTTGACTCATTTCAGCCTCTGATTTGTGTTCAGTTTTGGTCTATGTGCAATAAAAATGGCTTAAAATAACCCCTCTAAAAAAGTCAGCCTGGCTCGTTTTTTATAGAGTTGCTGTTAAGTTCAGTGTGGTCTGCAGCTCAGAAAGTAGGTCCAGTCCTCTGACTGCTCAGTAAAGTATTCCCTGGATGTTCTGATTGGACAATCACTCTTGCTAGTTTTTTGGTCGATCAGCCACACTTGCTTGTTCTCTGATAGATTTGTTTTCTCTGGTTAGTTTTATGGTTACTCATTCCTCTCTGACCAATTCTCTGATTGGTCAGTTTTATTTTTCTGATTTTCTAATTGGTCAGTCACTCTGGCACGTTTTCTCCAGCTTCTCGGACTGACCAGTCTGTATTGAAATGTGCCAAAATGTGTTCTCTAGAGGTGAAGGTGTATACTTATTGGTCAACCACTCTCTATAGTCCTCTGATTGACCAGTCTTCTTTTACTAGTTCTCTGATTGGTCAGTTTTATTTCTCTGGTTTCATGATTGGTCATTTGTCTCTTACTCATTCTCTGGTTGGTTCTGCCCTCTTTGTCTCAGCCCCCCTCCCCACACTCCTTCTGTCACTGCAGAGCAGGACTCCAGCTTCTGTTCACCCGCATGCTTCAGCGCTCACTCTCAAACTCCAGAGGAACTTCCAAACTACAGTGGACTCTAGAAACTATTGAGGAAACAGCAAGCCCCAGAAAAGCAGTGCATTTTTACTGCAGCTACCTTCGCGTCTGTCCCCTCTGTCTGACCAGTAAGTAAAGACATAAACGAACTGCATCTGGACAAAAAGTTCAGTTTAAATTCTCTGTTTTTATTCACACAGGGTTACGCAGCAGTAAATCCCACTCTTATGTTAGACAACAGGCTGCGTACAGATGGCCACTGATGGGTAACCGCCTCAGTGCAGTTCTTACACTTTGTGTGGTTTTGTGTGGTTTTGTTAATGCAATTATTTGTAGTATACAGTACATAGTATATACAGGATCTCTGTGATTTATTAATAAATGTATTTATTTACAGATTTATCTGCCTTACTGTATGCCATTTATCATACAACATATACCATGAGATGTATTTATAATTCTAACAACAATATTAATAATAACTATTATCATTATTATGATTATTCAGACAGTGTGTATGAGTATGTCAGTAAATTAATTCTGGGCAATGATTACAGCTTTTAATTATGATTAATCTCATGATTTTCTGCGGTCAATCGCATTGTTATATCCAATAATGAATTCAAAAGTAGTGTATTGTACACTTTTATTTTAAAAGTACTGCTATATGAGTGCAATAACATTTAGTTTGCAAACACTTTAAACAAATAAGGAGCTTTTTAACAGCAATATTCCCTTTAACACCGTTACACAGCTGCAGTTCAAATATTTTAAGTAAATCTCAACTTAAACATGAATGTAATCAAATCAGATATAAAACCAAACCTATTTGCTACTGCAGAGCATTCACACATACACTCCAGCCTCAAACCAGTAGAGCAATGATAGTTAAAGCAATGATAGTTTTTATAGTTGCTAAAGAATGTAAAAAAGAAGATAAACACACAAACTGCTTCAGAAGCGATGAGAAGATGCTTCACAAGAAAAAAGAGCTGTAATGAGTCAGTACATGATTGATCTTCTGCATATCTGGCAGATGAAGAGAGTGAATAACCGAGACATTTAAGCAGTTCTTGCTGTTCTTTCCTTGATCTGTGAAAGGAATCTTTCCGTTTCCACTGGGAAAAGAGAAGCACTATTTGAAATCTCTAAACATCTGCATGCCAGTGGTGTTGATGTTTTAAAGCAGCTGTCAGTGGCGAAACCAACCAAGAGTCACTGAGCGTAACTGATCCAGGACCATTGCCTTAATGGGCTTTTCACACGGCAAATAACAAACTGCTCTCCACTCATCATGTCTTCGCATATGGAAATTCCACCACTCAGCTCAGCAAAGGAACCATAGTAACTGTACCTCTGGCACTCATCCAGTGTAGATTTTCCCACTTTTTAACACAAAAAGGGAAATATCAGAAGCTGAGGGTTGTCAGGATAAAGCGCTCCTTCATTTCATTTTTTCCTTCACTATAAACTGTAGTTTCATTGGCTGATACTTAGCTCAAAATGTTTATCTCAGAAGCAGATGAACATGTGCTCATCTCAGAGATGTATGCAATGATTTGTCAGGGTCGCGCTTGCTTGTTACGTCGCCCCTGATGCACCACCTGTCTGAATGCTTCTCACTGAAAAGGAGTTTGTCAGAAAGCTTTACACCAACCTAGAATAATTGGCATAACTCACCCAAAGTCACTGGTTTAATCAGTCCAGAGTTAGTACTCCAATGTTGTTGGAGTATTTGTTTCCTTCACACACACACACACACACACACACACACACACACACACACACACACACACACACACACACACACACACA